>KN823318.1:0-12184 GCA_000827465.1 Tulasnella calospora MUT 4182
TAAAAAATATGTGATTTTATTTGAAGATATTTATCGACGGTAAAATCTACGAAAGAATACCCACGGTTTTTAGGTCGATTTTATTGTGATTTTATGGCGATAAAACGTCCTTTTGCGTCCTGTGTGAGGGGCAACAAAGAAATATGGAAGTGAGTCATGTACAAGGAGAACTAAGAGAAAGGAAGAGACGGGACTATGAATGATAGTGAAAGGATGGGCTGAGGAGCGAGAACAAGACACAAAACCGAGAGGGGAAGTGGGCGGACGCGTAAGCGCCATTGGCCAACTGCAGCCACACCACGCTGCACTCGCATTCAAGACTGCGTCTCGTCCGCGTACTTGACCACCACAATGGCCTCTTCGAGGTTCTCCTTCAACTCGGGCTTGTCTTGGAGAACATCCAGTAACTGCTTGGATCTGATGGCGAGGTAAAAGTCCTAGTTGAAAATAAACGTTCAATCAGTTATCTAGAGGGGAAAGGAGGAGCGACTTGCTTGAGCGTCGGCTTCGCTGTCGACCAAGTTCGGAGCTCCCTCGAAAAAGTTCAGGAGCTCGTCAATTCTCGCCTCTTCGTCCGAAAGCTGCAACACGGATTGCAAAGCTGTTCTGATGATGGTCGGCAGCTCAACCTCTGTCGGTGGATGAATATCTTCCGCGGGAGGAGTGGGGGGCAACTCGTTGTCGACAACGAAAGGTTCGGCGACGATCTGCGCGTCTACATCCATCTCCTCGGCATTGGTGGAAATGGTGTCCCTGCGGGTGTCCTGCCAATGGAATGAGCATCATATTACTTTTGAGCTCGGTACCATATGGCAACGCACCTTGGGAGCTTTGATGTTGTGCTTCGGTTCCGCACTCGGTGGTGGCGGCTTCTCCTTGGCAGCTTCCGTGCACTTTGCTTGCCTAGTGCGCGAGCGGTGTCCCTCCATCTTGGGAACGTCCTCGGGAACGGCCTTGGGGACCGGCTTGCGAGCCAAAGATGAGGCTTTGCCTTTGCCTTTACCAGCCGGAGAAGGGCCTTTGCTAGCCGAAGAGAGACCTTTAGCTCTCGAAGCTTTCTTTTTGGCCGAACCCGTCGAGCCATCGGTATCGGTTTCCTCCTCAAGCGAAGCGACATCCTCATCTTCGCCGATTTCACTCTTGGCCTGCTCGCTTATGCCCTCCAACTCTTCATAATCGACAGAGTCACCTTTCGGCTTTTCAAAGTAGGCCTGCAATCCAAGCGGTCGAGGTTCAGCGCGAGAATTCCCATCGCGTCTGCGCTGAAATAGCACTTACCAACGCGACGACGTCATCGGGGGAGATGGGGAACTCTTTGTTCCACATTCTCCGAAACTCGGTGACAGAATACACGATTCCTGCCTGGTAATGGCTCAAGAGACCCCACAAGCCAGGAGTTGGCGAGGATTGGAGCAGGGTCCGGGTCTCAGATGCGCAGATCATCGCGGTTTTGACAAGTTCGACGGCTACCGCGCTCTGTCAGACTTGATGGAAGCGCAAAAAGGGTGCCCACATACCTTTCATGATGTGCTCCGGTCGCTCAGTGGTCGGGATCTTGTCAATCCACCATCCCCACATCAAATCAACGTCTGTCCCAATCCGCTCCAGTACCTGCTCTGTCCCTTCTTCAAAAAGTAGCTTTTTAGAAAGCTCGATTGGTGTATCCAGGGTGGACTTGAGCGGTCGTGGTTCCTTCCTGTTCATCTTCTTGAGTGTGTTGTGGAGCAGACCTTGCGCCCGACGAATAGCGTTGAGGCAGAAGACAGCCTTGCAGCACACCAGGTAGTTTTTCCAATCCTCACGCTGGCATACGTTCCAGCTGTTGTACGTGGCTTCCAGTTCCTCATACTGATTGAGAAGAGCTGTGAGGAGGTTGAAGTCCGTTTGTTGGACCTTCCAGTATGACTTTGGTCCTGTTTGACTTGAGCTACCGATCACAATCCTCAATTGCGCGTCTGATACAACTTGGGGCTGTAGGTCAGATGCGGTCGTAATACCCTTCTTGAATTTGCGGCGACCAAACGCGGGGTAGCTGCTGTATCCTTTGAACCCTGGAGGCGATGTGGATGAGTTTGCTTTTGGTTTCTTTTTTTTTTTCTTCGCCTCGACTCAAGCATGATGAACAGTAGGACTCACCGCTTGTTTTGGTGTTGGGCGCGCTGGACGAATTCGCGGCAGTCTTGGGATTCGATTTGGTCGGCATGGTGGGGAGTTGGATGGTACGAGATGGGAGAGGTTCCGCGCGGCACGTGATTCCCGCAGTTTTCGTTTGACTTGCACTTCTCATCCAAGCTCACACGAATCATGTCATCTCAGGCTTCCCTGTCCGACCAAATTCAATCCCACTGGCGTCAGAGGTATGAATGGTATGGTAAACTGGATCCAAAACGTTCAGATGTCCGGCAACCTGTGTCATCCTTGGCGAGCCGCCTTCCCGATCCTCCCGCACCTCCCCCTCCATTGCAGGCCAGGCCGACATACGATTTGGACGACGAATCGCTGGGAACGGGTCTTTACGGCTACATCGATGCTCATAACCTGGAGATGTCTGTGGCAGTACCCATCAACACTCTCTTGGTAAGCCGTCGCGTGTTCTGCTTTGCGCTGCCTTCCTGACTCTCCATGTCCGGGAAGACCAAGGGGTACGCCTGTCTCCACTGGCTATTCCGCACCGCTCTACCATATACCAGTGACGAAAGGTCATGCCAGTACAAAAATGAAGACGCGGTCGAACCTAAGCTCCTCCGAGAAACACTAGTGGGTGGAGGGTACTGTGTCGTTGAATCTCTGAGACCCGACAGCAACAGCTTCAATGGTGCCAAGCTGTCCATGTTCGACAATCTTACCACTCAGCTGTATCAGCTGTCTGCAACCGCGGAGGGGCAAGGTAGGATACCGGGAACAGCAAAAACCAGACGCGCCACTGACACGTTGGCCCTAGATATCCTCGGAAGAAACTCTGTGCCGCTGGAACCAGATTATGAAGAGCAGTTCAAGTGCCAGAAGCACGCAGTATCGGTGTTGGAAAAGGGATTGGCTCCCCTCTTCGAGAAAAATGAGTGGTCGCAGCCGCTTCCCGCTGAGAAAAAAAAGCGAAAGACACGAACAGCTGGACCACAAAACATCGACAGAATCGATACAGACTGGGACCACGCCAAAGTCCCGTTTCGCCAGTTTTTACAGTGCTCCGCTGACCATGGAACCATCTACAACTTTTTGGACTGCAAGCTGTACGGTGGCGGAGACCGTCCCCGGTTCATCAAGTGAGTCTGCTGTGATCAGTTGATTTCATCTCGTTCCTCAGTTCCATTATCTCTAGCACGGTCGCAGATGACATCCGCACCATGACGTGCATCCAGCAGAGCAACCTTCCCACAGACACGATGGGTTATCATTCTTGGGCTCTCCTCGCCCATGCCGGCGCCTTGACCCTGGTGCATCACGACTCTGGAGGATTGTCGACATTTGTAGTGGAGTCGTTGGGGGTAAAGTATTGGTTCTACTTTCAGTGGGTCATGAAGGAGCCTTCAACCAAAGCCCGGGCGCTCCGCTACCAAGCCGCGAGTGACCACAACGTCATGTCAATGGAGTACGACTCCCAGCCGCCTTGGATTCGGTACAACAAGTTGACGCAAGAGTTCGAGTACGACGAGGGTATCGCCAAAGGTGCCGAATCCGACAAGTGGAGGGAGGACAATCCCAAAGTCTCCCAGCTGTACGTAATTCAGCTGAAGCCCGGAATGTGCCTGTGAGTCGCCCGTGTGCTTGGCTCTCGCTTCAGCGTTTCCTGACTGGCTTGCTGATGTTAGCGTTCAGCCCTCGGATGCCATGCACGTCGTATACAATGCCACCGACTGTGTGGCGGTGGGTGGCCACTTTCTGTCTTTTGAGTCCCTACGATTAGCGGAGCTGGCTTGGTGTGCGGACCACGTCTCTACGACCCCTCTCACCAACGACTCGCACCCGGCGATCAATCTTTTGCTGCAAGGGATGTCCTTGCTCTTGGACGACCAGGGGGTCTCGACCACCGTCGAACCGCTGTACGCCCTCAGCCGAATGGTCTTTCATCATGAAGCTTATGCATTGCCTCGTGCTAGCAACGAGCTGGAAGAATTAGTGGACATGGCGATTCGAGATACAGCCACCAAAATTTTGCGGAGAAAACTTGCAGCAGCCGACCTCTTCATACCCCCCATCGAATAGTATATATTGCACAGTAGATAGCTCCTCGTATACATGTAATTTGATAGCTCCTAATAAACACAGAGTGCAAGTGAGATACCATCACGGGCCACACTAGGTAGACGGGATATATACCGTGTCTCAACTCACACGGTTCCCAAGCTGGACATGGTCAAAGCGAGACGCGGTACTGCAGCTCTGGACTACCGCATCCCGAGTGGCGAGATGCATATCTGAGATGCGGTCTCTTCACATGCGATAACATCTCCCTGACAAAAAGTGATGAATAAAGATAGGCTATATAAGAACAGCCGTTTTAACGAGCGTAAAAAGAAATAAAATATCATGGAACTCTCTGTTCAAGAATTTCAAACACCGCTATGAACGCGCCATGAAGGTTGTAATCCGTCGCCGACTGTGAAGATGTCTTGCCGCTGCACCAATTTCGAAACTCTAGGTATGACATGTTGGGGGAGAGACCGAGCTTGCTCAACAGAGCGGGCTGCAGGAAGATGTACCTGAGGGCGACAACGGGAAGAAGGATGTCTATGGCCTTGTGCTCCTGTCTGCCGTCCTTGTCCTTTGCACAGATCCATGGCATCCGACAGATCGTGCAGCAGTCTTTGAGAGTAATGCGCTCGCACCCTGTATCTTTGCCACCCCCAAAAAACTTTGACTTTGGATGAGCTTTCCAAACCCTGGAATCCCCATCAGCCCACCCACAGAGCTGCGAAGAGTCGTGATTGCCCTGTGCAATCCAGCAGTGCAAGGAGTCGCGATTGCCCCGCGCAATCCAGCAGTACATGCAAGTGGTTGATGCGGTCCAGATGCCCCATCGGATTTTGTCTTTTTTAGGTTCGTCGATGTTGAGAATCCGCTGGACAGCGGCGCTTTCGAAATTTCTGTTTGTGACTTTGCCTGCCTGCGTCCCAAGGTCTTGTCGATGCAAACGGCTGGTGGCGAGGGGCAGGGCACGTGCACGATTTGATACGGATGTCTGGGCGGCAGACGGTTGTGCACTCTGACCCGGGATGCGAGGCGCAGAGCCGTCGTTCTTTCGACCTGTTGGCTTTGGAAGGTGAGATCGAAGGACTTTCGGGTGACCGGCGACCGTGCACTTGATGACCTGGGTTGGAAATCCTTTCCCTCTGTCTAACGGCGGAGTGCCAGGCAGAATATCTTTTAGCACTTCAGATGCCAAGATGTCATTCGGGCTTGTGTTGCAATCTGGGGGAGTCGCTGTCGGTCTGGGTATCGGTGGTGCAGGTACGCCCGGGTTCTCCCAATGTTGGGAGAAGAGCCGAGGAGCTGGGGACTGCATGGGGATGCCGCCATGACGAGACGGGTGCTGCCGAGGAAGCGTGCGTTGACCAAGAGGCAGCGAGATCGGCGAGGCAGGTGCTTGAGCTCCAAGAGACGGCGGGACAGCATAAAAATGATTGTGAACCACCTGCGGCTGGTGGTACGTAGAATGCGCCGGATACGTCACAAGCGGAGTGGAGGAATTAGGCGCGGTGAGGGGTGTAATGGGGGGGCGAGGCGAAGGAAGTGGGATCGAGGATCTAAAACCAGCCGTCGGGGGAGCCGGTGCGGGGAACGATCGCTTGGGCCAATCGGTGCTGACCGTGTGTGGATGCAAAGCCCGCAACCCCGCGTCGGGACGCGCATGCAACTCCTGGTCAACATCCTTGGGGGGGGAACAAAGGCTCCCAGTGCCTCTGGTAAGTGTGCTGCTGCTGAGGGGAAGCGGCCACTAGGGAAGCGGGAGCGACGCGAGAGGTGGCGGTGGTGCCCGGCAGCTCTTTACCTTGTGCCTTCTCGCATCGATCGCAGAGCTGCATCTTGGACCCGTGAACGGGACAGCGGTAGGCATCAAATCCGAGAAATTGAAACAAAAACTCTCTGTAGCATCGCTTCCCACCAACGATACCGTAGATAAGCTCCTTTTTGCTCCTGAGGATGAGCTCCAATGGAAGGTCACCGTGTGCCCGGCTGGCCGCACCTTCGGGATAGACAGTGAGCGAAGTTGCAGGGAGGTTATCTCAGCCAGCTCTCCCAGTTTCTTGCAGCCAGTCAAATAGAGTGTCCGGAAGGTCCAGGTGGATGACGATGCAGACGCAAGGGAAATCGATGCCAGTTCCATAGGCTTTGGTGCAGATGAGGACCCGCGACTCCCCTTGTCTCCATCTCTCCGAGACCTCCATCTGGCGTTCGGCGGACAAACCAGCGTGACAAAAGCCACACCCGAGATACTCGGCAAGCGCCTCGGCTAGCTTTCAGCTGGTCACGTAGGTGAGCACCCGATCTTCATCCCGTTTCAGAGTTTTAACCTGCGCATTGATAATCTCGGCGAACCTGTCGACTTTCTGCCCTCGAAAGATAGTGTCAGGAAGCGACATGGACGAGTACCATATCTCGGGGCGGTGAGGAGGCTCTTCAATCACTGCGAGAGGGGTGTGGATCCCCAGGAGCAGCTTGAGCTCGTCGAGGACCAGCGTGGTCATGATGCCGGCGAGAAGAGTGATGGGACAATCCAACTGGCGCCACCCAATGCGTTCGCGAGGCTTGTACACCAGGTGCGATCAAGGATGACAATATGGCATTCGTCAATGACCAGCCTTGCAAGATGGGATCCCAGCTGGCGACACCATTGCTGGAGTTGGGCGGTAAAGAGAGCGTCAAAGGTCATGATGACGATGTGAGGCGAGTTGATCGGATCAAGTTGGTTCTCCGGATCCCACATGACCATCTCGATGTCCGGCAACAAGGTTCGACGCCGCCATATGTCCAGCTGAAGAGCGAGATATGGAACTGCGATGATTGTTGTGCGATGGAAGGGATTGAGGAGGGGATGGGATGGAAGGGTGACCACAAGTGTCTTTCCAGCATTCGTTGAGATAAATCCACCCACATTGGTTTGGCGATCGCGAGACAGCTGGGCAAGCCTGGCCTGGTTTGGGCTTTTGAAGAAGGTCATATTTCCGGACGCTTGTAGTGCTTGCACTAGATCTTCTGGGAGGGAGACGCGGACCTCACGTCCCAGACGCGCTGCTTCCAGCTCTCGACTGGTTTGGTTGATCGCCTGCTGCAGGGTCTCCATCACTCCTTGGATCTCCTTCCTGAACACGTCCATCGGGAGCTGTACAGCACTCTTCAGGTCGGAAAACGTTAAACCGGGGGGAACGCCAGGTAAACATTGTCCAAGCGCTGCCTTCTTGTTGTGCCGAGGCGGGGACGCGTCTGCCATCCGGGCTCACACAGGATGATGTGCAGGAACCATCTGGTTCTCGTAGACTATGGAAGCTTCTCCATCTGTCGGCAGGCCAAGCAACTGACGAACGGCAATGTCAGGCATGACGGAACAGCAAGCTAGCAAGTAAAAGCGATCTAACCTTTTGATTCGCAAGCGAGACCAACGTAAATTTGCGAATCAGCTCGCGACTGCTGACTTGGTCCTCGGGAGTTATCGCATAGTTGGCATCTGCGGTAGCGCTCGTGTGAGCGGAATGTGCGTCGATAACCTCTTGGAGCAGCTTTGAATCGACCGTCGTGAGCAAGACGTCTTTGTGAACCTTGACGATGATGTGCCGAAATGCCGAGATATTCAATGCCGTTCCAATGATGGGCTTCGAGATTTGCCCGAGCACAAAGTTGACGTCGGTCCTGTCGAGCTGCCTGCACCCGTCAAAATACGCTCCTTCGTACAATCTGTGAGCGACTTGGCGATCCGTCTGGCAACGGTGGGTTAGGTCAGAGGGATGAAACAACAGTCGAACCCGCATACCTGTAATACTTGAACTTGAATGTAATGCTGAAGCTCCGGAAAGAGCCGATGGAGAATGACCAGCCAGACGCTTAGCTCTGGATCGACGGTTCTTGGCAAGAACTTGTCTCGGCCGGCGTGGCTTCCTTTGTGGTAAAGCCCCAACACAAGGAATCAACCGTGGTACCAGTAGAAGTTGCACCCCCAGGTTCCATTCCGACGTCGGTGGCTGGTAATCTCGGTGCCTCGAGACGTGCCCCCAGAGGTGACGTGGATTGCCAGGACAGACCAAACCATCGCCTGCCGGATTAGATGATTTAAATGGTTAATTTTGCGGATGTTCCAGATAAGCTCTTTATCCCCTTTGGTGTGGAAAGCTTTGGAGTTTATGAGGCAGTCTCGAAGGTGGCCAACCTTGGGCCAGCCCAGCGCTTCGTTTTGAGGGTCATAGAGGAATGAGTAACCGGGCTCCGTGCACGTCCAGCCATCCCTAATCTCGTCCGGGTGCCAATCCAGTTCCATAACTTTTGGAGCGTCACCACCAATGTAACAAAGCACCTCAATCAACGAGTGTTTGAAGTTGAGACGAGCTGTTTGGGCGAGCTTGCAGAGCTGATCAAATGAGATGGAGTGCTCGTTGATCAGCAGGTTACCCCTGTTGTCAACCCACATGTTCGGAACTTTGGGGAGATATCCGATAGAGCTGGTGATCCGTTTGGATAGGAGTCGAATCCACTCAAATGGTGATGGTTTGTCCATGTGAATGTACTGCGTGTGGCGTTTAAGGATGAGGTCAGGATCCAAATTGGGATCATCTTTGATATCGTCGTAAATAAGCTTGAAGGAGACGGTGCGGAAGCACCAAATCAAGCCACTGAGCTTTGGACTGACGCTTCTCCCGTCACCCCACGTGCCGGTTGACTCCACCGCCAGAGCTGCAACAAACATGACGAGGGCACCATCTTCACTGTTTCTTATTGCATAAAAGCGCTGTATGAGGTGAACAGAGAGCTTATGGATGGCTTGAGCAACGGCTCTCTCGTAGGTGGTCAAAGTTGGATGCGGCTGCTGCTTTGAGGTGTTGCCTTGTGGGGCGGGGGTCGGAGGAGGAACGGGGTCTGGCACCGTACTGGTAGGCCCATCGGGATTTTCTGAAGAGAGTGGAAATGTTGCCCCGGGGGTGAAAAGAGTGATGAGGGTGTCAATGCTCTGGGCCTCTTGTTCGGTGAAAACGACAAATTTGAGACGATCCCCGTCCTGGGCCTGCCACTGGTTGCGGAGAAAGACGAAAAGCTTGACCCATTTGTTGACATATTTTCGAAAGGTGTCCGTCTCTTCAAAATCATCCAAGGGGTAAAGGGCAATAGCGTCTGGTCTATACAAGAAGAGAGAGACGCGTTAAACAAGCGCGGCCGGAACGCGATCATGGACTTACTTATCGGAGCGGAGGTGCTTCCGGATATACAAGTTTTTTACCTCCCACAATGCGACAATGTCTTGAAAGTAGCCTGATATATGATAGGCCAGCTGAGACCAGGGCTCTCGATGAGCTTGAGGTATGCCAGTCATTAATCTGAATGCGAGGAGCTCCTTGACAGTGAGACGCTGTGCTGCAGCCCACACCGCCAAACCAGAGAATTGGAGAAAATGATTGTTGTGTCGGAGACCTTCGTGAGTGACCACGACGGGGTCAAACAAGGCCTTGGACTCTTTGTAGCCGTACATTGCAATCTCGTAGTCAGACGGGCCGTCGGCTGTTGGAGGAGAGACCCGATGGACTTGAAAGACAGGGGAGGCCATACCGGGAAACGGGATCTGGCAAGGTCATGTGCCTCTAAGCGGGGGACAGGTGATATCTTTGTGTTGTGTCTGGTAGTGCTCCTTGAGCGCTTTTTCAATACGGGCAGCTCGGGGGCAATGGCCGCACGGAATGAGGTCCTCGGTCTCAACACCTTCAAACGGAGTGATGAGTAGAGGGAAATTGTCGTCCGGGTGTTGGAGCTGTAGATCCTCGTGACGAATCTTCCCGCCGAGCCCCTGCACATGTTGGACAGCTGCTTTGATTAGTTTCTCCATGTTCTTTGGCTTATTGACGGAAGACGACCAGCAAGATTTGACGTGGCCAGAGATGGCATTCGACCAGACCCACTTGGTGCAGGTTATACAGTAAGTGACTTGGTAAAGCCGGTTGAACTGCAGGTTGAGGGGCTTTAGGGTAGGATGGTCTTCCAGTTGGTTTAGCTGGATACGTAGTATTGGGAAAATAACGCTTCTGTAGAGGTCGGGGTCAACAGGGACCACTTGGAGGGGAGTGGGAACAGGAGCGGAAGCTCTTTTGGCGTTGGGGTCGCTGGGCGGAGGTGGTGCTGCCTCCTCCTCCTCCTCGTCTTGGACTAACATGGAAGAATGGAATCGCCGAGTGGCTGAAATCTGGCTTGGAGAGTCATGGGGAGGCAGCAAGGAAGGTTTGGGACGGTCCGGCGGGGAATGGGATTGGGCCGGTTGCTAGCGCGTCGAGGTGAGCACCACTGTCAGAGTAATGTCAGAACAACTCACAGAAGGCGGAACATCGTTGTCGATAGTAAATGAAGCGTTTTGGCTTGCTGGAATGTCAGCAGGGCTAGCACTTGGAAGAGACTGTGTGAAACGAGTGAATCTGGTCAGTGCTCATGTGGTAGCCAGATAATGCCACCACACCTCTGGCTCGGATGGGCACACTAGCTGACTTAAGATCTGCAGATAAATCAAGGAAGTAAGGTTAGCGGTTTTATCTGATGAGAGCAAAAAGAATCGTTATAACCTGTGTCTGGTCGGCGTCCAGAGGGATCTATTAGATGAGGGCGATGGTCAGCATTAGAGAAAAGCACCGAGACTTTTCTCAGCTACCCTACCTCAATTTCGCATTGTGACACGGAGAAATGGACCTGAGATAGATAGATTGCCGCGTAAGCAAAACAAAATGCGAATCGACAGCACTATCTCACAGAAGGCATCGCCGCAACTGGCCTGGCCTGTGACGAAAAAGATGAAGTGAAACCAGATGTGAGTAAACTGAGTACAAGACCAAACTGCAGGACAAGCACACCTGTGGAAGTTCCATGGTGCGTGAAGGGTAGGAGCCCTGCGCAGAATGGGTGGGTGCCCCTTGTTTGAAGGAAAGTGCCATGCTTACGATCATGGGATGGAACCGCGGCTGAACAAAGTATCAGACGCAGTGAAGAACAGCGATGTTCTCAGCGCAACTGACCTGAAAATTTCTAATATCAGACTGGTGAATGCTAGAGATTGGGGACAGGGAGACCTGAACAAGGGCATCAGCGTGCTCCTAGGACCTTCAGACATGGAACTCATGTGAGGTCCCTGTTGAACCTGCTGGACGGAGAACTGGGGCTGAACAAAACATCAGACGTGGTGAGAAACAGCGATAATCTCGGCCCACTCACCTGAAAATTTTTGACATCCGACTGATGAACGCTAGAGATGGAGGACATGGAGAACTGAACAAGAGCATCAGCGTGCTCCTAGGACCTTCAGACATGGAGCTTACTTGAGGTCAAACACTCCTGAGGGGCTCCAGAGGAAGAAGATTTTCCACCACATGGCCCTCTGGAGATCAATTGATCAAATGCCTCATTGACATCCCACATTCCTTAGTCATCATTGCAGGTCGATAGCTGGGTATCGCACACAAACTCATCAACAGTGTCAGGACTACGGTTAGAAGCACGGAGTAGGGGACGCCGTGCTTATCCCGTGGACACCCCCTGTCTCACTCGTGCCTTGCTTCTAGAAGCTTGTTGTCCACTCCGCAGTCACAGCATAGGAGTGCCGTGCTTCTTCTGACTCTTATCTCAGTAGAGGTACTGCGCTTACTGCGGACCTCCAGTAAATAACGTAGGCTGTGTTGGAAGGAGGGATGTCTCCCCAACGCAGCAATCCTTGTCTTCACCAGCCATTGTACCTCTGACTACATACCTCAAATACACACTGTCCCCAAACCTCTTCCCTGACCTCGTCCCTTCCCTGCTGCATGGGAAGTCATCCTCTGAACTCCGTGAGATAATCGCCGACCTTGGGGACTTAAGCGCCCGCCCACGTAAGCCTGACAGTTTGCGCTTTGTAGATATGATATAATGGCATGTCAATCACCAGGCAAATGAAGGGCAACAGCAACAACGATATACGATATCTAAGCTCAATACGTCTAAATGGCTTTGATAGATATATATATCTAGGTTG
>KN823318.1:12754-38028 GCA_000827465.1 Tulasnella calospora MUT 4182
GTTTTATTAATATGGAGTGTGTGCTTATTGTGTCGCTACTCCTCTGCTGTTCCTAAATCTCAATGCGACAGCATAACCGTGAGGGACTTTTATTAGCAAAAGAGTAGCAGAAGCAGCTAGATGGACAGATTGACAATTATCTTTATCTCAACACGTAATGGTATTATATTCCTTTCTGACCAACCCCCCTCCATATTTCCGTGGGGCAAGACCATACATGTAAAAAGGAGGCATGTTTGTTTGCACTCTGGATGGTGGAACTAGACATACACACTCGGTTGGAAACTATGCGCGTGGGATACACCCGAGAAGCAGTCATGAAAGATGTAACACAGGACGTACAAGCCTCAGCATTATTGTAACCTTTTACCATTATGGTAGGTTCAACAGTCTACGTCACTGCTGTCAATGCTAAAGCCACCAATAAACCATATCCAGAGCACTCCACATACGCCATCTCCTTCACCTGAGCCGGCCACAGAGCACCCTTTGCCCCAAAAGTTCAAGCCAGGACCCATCCTAGAGTTTGAAAATGTTGAGATCGTTTCCCAGAATCTCCGTACCCAGGCCCAAAAGGATGCCGCATCGATGCTGCTCGGATATGTAACAGTGCTTCTTGGGACGATATCACTCCAGCACGGTGCCATCTCAACACGCGAGAAATCTTCCATGGTGCTTCAAAGATTGGAGAAGTCCTTCGAAGAAAATGGAGTTCTACAATATTCCAACCCTATTGTACTCCTTGTGGAACCTGAAGATCTCATCGGGAAACAGCAACTCTCAGACAAGTTGGATGGAGAAATTCCTTCTGTCAAGTTTAAACTCCCTGAGGATGGCTCAAAGCCTATTGTTCTCTGCGCAGCCGGCCAGCATCGTGAGAAAGTTGTGCTTTGTCACATTAAGAACCTTGAATCAGAGCTCACTGCTGTTAAGGAGGGAGATGAATCTGATCCCGCTGCTGCTGAAGTTTTGGCCATTCGTATTCAAGGAGAGAGGGTTTGGGCAGCTGCATTTTACCGGAAGTGTAAGCAGCACCGCCCTGGTACAATGCCTTAGAGAGACTGATGCCATTTTAGCATTGGTCTTGAAGTCAAACGATCCAGCAGCCACTGCAGTTGGCAATTTACTCTCCAGCAATCAATGCCTCTGGCAATGGGAGGCGACCCCCCAAGAGTTTTGGCAAGTTGGGACCCGCTGGATTTGGTGATTTGGAACCGACGGAGAGATCCTCCTCAAAGCAATTGGGGATACTCGGAAATTTGCTTGGCTGGGTGGACTGATTGTCAAGGAGGACTGGCGTAATGCCCTAACAACGCTTCTCAAGTATCCCGGTTTGAATAAAGATGCACTCCTGAAGGAGTGTGGCTGCTGGTGCACTCAGCCCTACAGCCAGGTACGTCCTGTCTGATTTCTCATACCACATCACGAGTGCTAAAATCTAACGGACTTGAAGCTGGCGCTGGTCGTACTCCAAACCCTCATATCCCACATCATCGCATTGTCATCGACCATGAATGTGAACATCACCAATACCCGTTATCCAGAGCTTTGGGACCAAGAGCTTGTGACCTTCTTGTTTGACTTATGGACCGCCGTCAATGCCCAGCTTTTGGGGTGCCCTTCTAACAAGCATGAAATCTTGGTAGATGAGTACAGGAAGGATATCTGTCAGCACCTTGTAAATCAATGGGAGACTACAGTGGTTGTGGAGGAAGGTCAAACGGCACCAACGTTTGAGGACATTGAATTTCAAATTCTGGAGCTTTTTGGAGAGACGGATCCACCCTTGCTCAGCTGGGAGGGCCTGCTGAGGATCGTGTTGAGGACATCGCTGAGGACCAAGGTGAAGACGGTGTCTCAGCAGCTGAGTGGACTGGGATGCATGACACTCATGATGATCCCTTCTTCTAGGATGTTCAAAGCCTACCAAAAGGGGTTTCATGTCCTTTCCCCCTTTGGTAGATGTTCTTTGAGATGTTCAAGGACTGGTAAGAGTGGTTTTGCACTCTTTATTCACTCTGCTGATGTTGTCTGACAGGTTGGGTTGGTCGCACAGGTGGTTTGTCATTGTTTCCCAGCCCTCCAGAAGCTGTCTGAGAGGCTGGTTTGATTTGTTTGGTGGCAAAAGGGTTTCCACCCTTTCCTAGGCCTAGACATGCTATCTAGGATGTCTAATTGGTGGTGAAAGGGCTTTTGCATTGTTTTCCAGGCTTAGCAGTGCTCTGTGAGAGGCCTGGCCAGTAGCAAAAGGGGTTTGGCATCCTTTCCCAGTGCAACACGTGCACCCTGTGAGCTTGAAGGGCCACCAAAAGGGGTTGTGCATCCTTGCCCAGCCTCCCAGGGGCCCTCCTTATAGACAGAAGGTATGTACCATTCTACACAAGATATGAGGTTCTAAGGCTGTGGAGCTCTACTGCCCCATTCTATGGAGAACTATCATTGTCCCCTGTATTCCTACCATTGTATGTATCAATCTCTAGACATTATCAGATCTTACAGTAGCACAGCCCCTACCGCAAGGATGTGTCCTCCTGCCCTCAGAGACTGCCTGCACACTATTTGAGAGCTGGCAAAAGGGGTTAGCAGCCTCTGTAAGCCATCAAGATGCCCTCTGAGATGTTCAGGAGCTGGCAAAAGCGGTTTTGCATGGTTTCTTAGTCCCAATGGTGTTGTGTGACAGGTCTGGCTGATGTCAAAATAGGTTTGCCATTGTTTTCCAGCCCTACAGATGCTGTCTGAGAGGGGTTTTTCCATGGCAAAAGGGGTTTGGCTTTCTTTCCTAGCTCTGGACATGCTGCCTGGGATGTCTGATTGATAGTGAAAGGCATTTTGCATTCTTTTTGGCTACCAGAGGAGTCCTCTGAGATGTCCAGGGGTCAGCAAGCACAATTTAGCTTTGTTCCAAAGCCACACAGACTGCATATGGGGGGTCTGGTCAGTGGCAAAGCAGTTTTGGCATCCTTTCACAGCCTCAGAGATGCTGTATCAACATTCAGGGGCTAGCCAAAGAACTTTAGCATCCTTCCCTCACCCTGCCAAGGCCTTACCAATATCCCCAAGAAATGGACTTTACGTAATCCTGCTGAGCGCACCGGATGGTCTGCTGCAGTCTGGATAACCAAACAGACATTGGCTCCAAAGATCCATGGCATAAGGGATGCCAGGTTTAACCCATGAGCATGCTTCTGTCTCTTATACCTTGTCATGGTTCCCCCATGACCATGGCATGCCGGGTCTCAGGACACCTGGACCCAAAAGGGATGCAAATGGGATGCAAAATGGATAGAATGCAGATGGGTTAACTGAGTTTAAATCTCCTTTAGGCCTCCAACAATATTTATTTGGCCCCCAGTTTGCATCCCTTTTGCACCCAATGACGATCTGTATCTGGTCCAAATAGAAAGCGGCATGATTCGGACACGCTGCAGATGTAAAAGGAGACACAAAGGGTGCTGAAGAGGATCCCTTTGGGATTCTAAATCTTTTTGGTGTCTCTTATCAACTCAGCACGCATTATAGATCCCAACCAAAGTTACATTAGATACATTGCGGACGTGTATTACAGTCAAAACAATCTTTACGTCTGCTTCAATCCCCATCTCCATCCACGTGCTGTGGGATCTGTTGCTTCCTCCTGCAAGAATTCTAAACCCCTTTGCTATTGACAAGACCTCTCATATGGCATTCATAGAGCTGTGAAAGGCTGCAAAAGCCATGTCACCACCAATCAAACCGCTAAGAGGGGGTTTGTTCTGCTAAACCAGGATGCCAAACCCCTTTCATTACCAACCAGACCTGTCAGAAGGCATTGCTAGGGCCAGGAAAGAATGAGAAACCCCTTTCACCAGCCCTTGGATACCTCAGAGGACATCTTTGCTAGGGAATGAGCATGAAACCCCCTTTTGCCACCAATCAGACTTCTCACAAGGCTACTATATCTTTGGTGATGATTTCTATATGTACATACAGAAATTCTACTTGCCAAGTGAGTTTTGTATGGAAAGACAATTATGACCTGTAAGGTAGTTAGCTTGTAGTCGAATAGAATTAGATTTTTACTTGTTTAGTTAATAGACCAAAAGGAATCCATAAGCAAGAGTCAAGCACAATGGAGTTGAGCATGGGGGTGTGGCAAAGATGAGGCATGGGAAAGTCGAGTGGCAGTGAGCCTCAAATAGGTATGATTGCCCAATTCAGCTAAAAGGCCTGTTCCAGTGGTAAGATGAGCAAAATGTATTTCAATATACTATACTAAAGGCAAATTTTCAAGAACTTTCCAGCATCGTCACACCAGTTTCCCAGTTCAGGAAATCGCGAAGAAACATTATTATTTGGATTTCTACTATCATGACGTTAGAGAAGGAAAAGGAAAGGAAGAGAGAAGAAAAGAAAGGAAATTTATTGAGCAAGTTACTTCTAGTTACAGGTATCGAAGGGGGGTCACTGATGGCCAAATCCCACAGTTCCCTAACAGACATGTTGTCTGAGATCTCTGATTGACAGTGAAACGACGTTTGCATGATTTTGAAGACCAAGCAGTGCTGTATCAGAGGTCTGGCTAATGGCAAAAGGGGTTTGGCACCTTTTTCCAGCCCAAGAGATGCCCTTTGGGGTGTCTGATTGGTGATGAAAGGGGATTTGGGATGGGGTTTGCAGTCTTTTCCCCTACAGAGAAGCCATCTGAGATGTTCAAGGGCTAGCAAGCAGAGTTAGCATCCTTTCAAGGCCATGCAGATTGCATGTGAGAGGTTTGGTTGGTGGCAAACAGGATGTGCCAGTCTTTCCCAGTCCTGCAGATGCCCTGTGAGATGTCTGATTGGTGGTGAAACAACTTGACAGCATGCCCAGAGCTAGGAAAGGATGCCAAACCCCTTTTGCCACCAAGCAAACCTCTCAGGCAGCATCCATGAGGCTGGGAAACAATGCCAAACTGGTTTGCCACCAACCAGACTTGTCAGAGAGCATCAATAGAGTTAATAAAGATGCAAAACCGCTTTTGCCAGCCCTTGAACATCTTAGAGGGCATGTTCATACCTTTGAGAGCATGCTCATCCCTTTTAAAGCATGCTAAACTCCTTTTGCTAGCCCTCAAGCAGCTTGCAGGGCAATGAACAGTGAGGAGGATGGTTGGCATTTGACCCAGTCTCAGAAGCTGTTCCTGCAATTTTGTCAAGTTAGATCTCAGGCATTTCAGGTCCTAACAAGACTGTTGCAAATTGGTAACTGGTAGTGGAGCAAACCATGGGAATGGTAAGTTGCTGCACAGGAGTACAAGTAGAAGCAATAGTTGCGCAAGTTAGGTCTAGGTGTAATATTTAGTTCTGTAGGTGGAGTATTATTGCCCAAACGTAAGTGCAGCATGCTTAAACCAACAGTAATAAGGAGGTAATGTGCGAGCAAAGCAGATTGGTCTGGTATTACTGGATTAGAGTAAGCACTGCTTTGGGAACTCAAGCACAGGGATTAGAGTCTTTAACATTCACATACCAACACACTAAAGGCACTGCTCAATAGTGATTACTGGGAGCTTTCAAAGAGTGGCTGGCTTGAGAGGAAATTTCCAATAAGGAAATCTGTAGCTTTTGCAATGACAAGACAGAGAATGCCAGGGCAATAGCAAATGTGCTACTTAAATGGGACAAACAAACATGTATACTCTAATTCTACTTTACAACAACAGCACTAAGCTTGTGGGAGCCCTTTATCTCAAAGGTTCTAACAGTAGGATCCTTTCCCAACAATAGAGATATCCTTGAAGATGTTTCTTGAGGGCAACAGATGGTCTAGTGTCACCACCCCCTTCAGCGATGCCCTGGAGGATGTTCAAGCAGCCTGGTTGATGGCAAAAGTGGTTTGCCATTGTTTCCCACCCCACCGATGCTGTCTAATACATACAAGGTGGTAGAATACAGGTGACTATGATCATTCTCCTTAGAATGGGGCAGGAGAGCTCCACAGCCTTAGAACCTTGTATCTCGTGTAGAATGGTATGTACCTCCTTTCTATAAGGAGGGCATCTGTAAGGCTGGGAAAGGATGCACAACCCCTTTTGGTGGCCCTTGAAGCTCACAAGGTGTTAGGAATCGAACTGTGGGAGTTGCCCACTCCCTCCCTCGAATCCCTAAGCTCGCTTCGTACATTAGATACAAGTTAATTAGAATTCCTTTTTCTTTTCTTTCTTTCTTGCGCTCCCTTCCCAATGTACTCGAAAGACTGCAATTAGCTTAGATTCCTGGTTTACTTATTTGGGAAACCGGATCAACTCTAGTTAGAAAATAATAAATGATTCATCAAAGCGACTACGGCACACTCAACGAATCTAGAATTTGCACTAGTTCTATTAATAGACTCAATTGCCTTAAGCGATCCTAAAGCTCTAAATCAAGCCAAGCACATTAAGTGCCCATGACACATGACGCCTGACAGGCTGCTTGCCGAGCCCAGTTTAAGTGAGGAAGAAGTCGCTGTTGTTTGCTGGAACAACAACAAATATACCATAAGTATCTAGAACCTTCTTAATTAGGGTTAATAAATACTGGCGCCACAACAAAGAAGTTGCATCGTCCCACTTTTACCCCAAATAAGAAATAATGCCCTGCATGTGCTCCAAATCCTCGTTCAACCTATCGCGATAAATAGGTATATGTTAGTCTATCTCAATAAATAGACCAATTGTTTAGTCTATCACGATAAATAGGCAGCTTCGATACTTACGAGTGTGATAACCATTTTAGGTAACCGCAGCGCCTCACAAACCCACAACCCACGAGTTCTCCTACTCATCTTTTACTCTCTTATATAGTAATTAACCTCTACAAATTACTAGAGCTACCTAATCTACTAGAGCTACCTAATCTACTAGTGCTAAAGCTCCTTAGCTCTTTGAAGTGGTCCAAACCTCTGTGGCTAGGATGCCTCAAGATCGTTCCCACGGATCTTCAGCACCGCCCCTCGATCCCTCACCCTGGACTCTACTAATTCTTAACTCTTACGCTATTTAAATCTATTAAAACAAATTACTAATTACAAGTTATTTTACAGGTTTCGTTTACACATCCAGCGCGGCGATATACCGTTCTCACAGTTAGATCTAGCACACGCGCCTACTGAACCTAACACAAGGGGCATGTGTTGCACTGGGAAAGGATGCCAAACCCCTTTTGCCACCCGACAAACCTCCTAATCTCTAGACATGATCAGATCTTACAGTAGTACAGCTTGTACCGCAGGGGTGTGTCTCCCCTGCCAATGCTCTGCACACTGTACGAGAGCTAGCAAAAGGGGTTTACAGTCTTTGAGCGGTCCTTGGTGTGCTATTTCGTAGGTATCTCAATATTTGCTTGAAAATGTGGCAACCATTTGGACAATTTAAGAATTATGGAGAGAATATGATTCAAAAGTGGGGTACATAGGGGTTTGTGTGTATAATTGTCCACAATGGGAAAAATTCTCACCCGAAGGGTGAAGGGCCCTCACGCGCGCTAAGCGATCCCTGGTTCACCAAGCCCCACGCTCCTCAAACTGCCCGTTTCTCCCTCAGTTCGCGTCCAAATCACTTCATTCCTCCTCCTCCTCCTCCTCCTCCTCTTCCTCTACATTGATAGTCCCCTTGCTATTGAGTTCAGCCTTGAAAAAGGCATTGTCAGGCGTGGGCGGTCTGGTTGGAGCTTTCGGCACCTTCGGCTTCCGTCCTCCCACCCGCTCCGCAGCTTTGCGCTTGCGCTCGTGCTCTTTCAGCTGCTCTGCTCGACGCTTTTTCCTGTCCGCAACATCCCTCGCCCTCCACTCTTTCTTTGCCTTTGTAATCGCCGCCTTCCTTTCCCTTGCGGTCTTTGCGTCCACCTTGGCCTTTGCTGCATCATCATCCAACCGTACGGCATCTCTGAACTCCGCAGACGTCAGCAACTGGGCTGTGCCACTGGACATCAGCTTCCCTCGGCTGTTTTTTGTCTTTGCTTTTGCTGAAACCTCCTGGAGCGAAGTCTGCAGCCGTTCAATCTCCAGGTGAGCCAAGATTAGTTGTGCATTAGCAGTCTCCAAGCAAGACTCGAGGACATCACTAAACGTCTTTGCTTTCCCCAGCTGACTCAACAGAATTGTAGGCGGAGGTGTCGGTAGCCTCTGGAGAACAGACCAGTCCAGGAGCAACCTGTCTTTGGGCCGTTCAAAGACGGGCAATGATGCTGATGTCTTTTCGAGCAGGAAATTCATCGTTTTAGCTCGCTTTGAAGGGGTGTAGAGCAAAGGGTCATTGACATCGAAGGGGTTTGTTGGTACAGGCCGATCACCCGTATCTGTGAGTGTTCCCCCAACGGACAACTCTGCACCAGCTGACAGGGCTTGGGGACGGAGAGGGTGCCGATTTGCAGCAATAATGGCCTTCACCGGGCTTGCAAGATAAGCAGGAAAGGGGGTGAAGTGGGCTGTCTCCGTGCTTGGCACCATTTGCTCAGTGGAGACGGCACCTCGGTTGACTGGGTAAGCACCAGTTTTGCGGAATGCCTCGATTATGAGCTGAGTTGTCAACGTTGCGGTTCGAGCAGCTGAGTAAAGGAGGATGAAGTCCTCCTTGCGGACAGGTAAGCCGGTCTCCTGCTCTCTTGCATCTCGTACTGCCTGCCAGTGACGTTTCAGGGAGGCGAAAACAACTACATCAAGGCCTTGAAGCGCGTGGATGGTGTGTGGCGGATAGGAAACCACGTGGATGCCAAGCTCTTCCGCTCGGTTGAGGAATCCAAGGCTCGTGTGTGATGCGTGTCCGTCCAAGATGAGCACCCTCCGTAAGTCATTCTTCCCCTTTGTCTGCTGATCAAAATCCTCAAGCCACTTGAGCGCTAACTCCGAGTCCATGTAGCCATTTGGCGCGACACTGATTCTACCGACACACCCACAAAAATTTAAGAGATCACGGTAAGAAAACAGGAATCCCGTGGGCTACATGCGATGGAAATGATACTAACGAAGCGCCACATGGATTTTCAGAGCCCCACTTCTTAAGAAGGTTCCTCCCTTTGAAGACAATCTGTAGAAGATTACCGTACTGTGTCGTTCTCTTAGTCCAAAGATGATCATGTATTATAACTAGTAATACGAAAGACTTACCTGTGTCGTTCTCTTAGTCCAAAGATGATGGAGAAAGGAGAACGCCACAGGCGTACCAAAACAACTACTTATAAGGTAACAAACAAACACGTACATACTAACAATGTTTACTCAACACAACACAATCGTGGGCCGAAGGTACGTGTCGTCTGCGCAGATAGTCTCTAAGACTGTCACAATCTCCCTCTCAACATCTTGCTGCTTATGTTGAACACCCTGACCTGCAAGCGTACGCATTGCTTGACCAAGGGCAATCCCGGTCTCATCCGCCGCATACCAGTTCTCCAGGGGGATGCCTGACCGCTCCAGCTCCTCCAGCACATCAAAATACCAGCCAACTGCAACCGGATTCAACCCATTTGCCCGGGACTGACCCAGCGATCTTGACCAGTACACTGAAATCTCTTCCTTATGTCTATCTAGGAACCGGAAGACCCACGACAGTCTGACGTTGAAGGCTGGACCCTTTCGGAGGCGTAGGAGAGCATTGGCATGGGATTCGAGGATCCGGTGAGTCGGAGGGAACCCCCTCTTTGCTTGTTCCTTTGTGAAGTTGAGTAAAACACGTTCTTCGGCAGGAGTAAGGTGACGCTTGGTCGCGTTGAATTCGGAAATGGACGTTCCACCAGCAAGAAGGCGCCGTAAAGTTGTGGCGGGCACACCATGACGCAGAGCAATATCACGAGCAGATGGTTTGGAGGTGCTGGGGGTGGATTCGGCTTTCCGGTATGTGGCAATGGCCTCCTTCATTTTCACATCTTGTATGGCCCGCAGCTTTCATTTTCTTTGAGTAATAGATGAGCTTTTGCGACCCATAGGGAGTAAAATTGATAGAGATGGTATGGTCGGAGTTGACCAATTGCTTTCCTTACACAGTGTGCATGATATACGCTTGGCCTCGAGGCAGTCCGCTGGTAACAAAGTTTCTGGCTGTGCAACCTGTTTTCAGCCATTGTCACCCAAAACTACCCTAAGCGAGTTTGGATTGCAACATATTACAGTTCCAATTGGTACCTTGGATATGCGGCAAGAAAAATCGAAAGTTGGTTTCCCAATACTGTTCCCAAGGGGTTCCGGTCTGAGCTCAGTCACTCAAATTTTCGATTTTTGCATCCAAATGTTACAGATCAAATCTTAAATATCCTCTATACTATTGTGCCAAATTTCAGGAAAATTGGTTGAGAAATGACATGTCAGTAAGCGAATGAACCAAGGAGCGGTGGGAATCCAGGGACCGCTCAAATACTGTAGAAGTTTCTGTAAGCCATCAAGATGCCCTCTGAGATTTTCAGGAGCTGGCAAAAGCGGTTTTGCATGGTTTCCTAGCCCAAATGATGATGTCTGACTGTAAGCCACAGGTTTTCTTGGGGATATTGGTAAGGCCTTGGCAGGGTGAGGGAAGGATGCTAAAGTTCTTTGGCTAGCCCCTGAATGTTGATACAGCATCTCTGAGGCTGTGAAAGGATGCCAAAACTGCTTTGCCACTGACCAGACCCCCCATATGCAGTCTGTGTGGCTTTGGAACAAAGCTAAATTGTGCTTGCTGACCCCTGGACATCTCAGAGGACTCCTCTGGTAGCCAAAAAGAATGCAAAATGCCTTTCACTATCAATCAGACATCCCAGGCAGCATGTCCAGAGCTAGGAAAGAAAGCCAAACCCCTTTTGCCATGGAAAAACCCCTCTCAGACAGCATCTGTAGGGCTGGAAAACAATGGCAAACCTATTTTGACATCAGCCAGACCTGTCACACAACACCATTGGGACTAAGAAACCATGCAAAACCGCTTTTGCCAGCTCCTGAACATCTCAGAGGGCATCTTGATGGCTTACAGAGGCTGCTAACCCCTTTTGCCAGCTCTCAAATAGTGTGCAGGCAGTCTCTGAGGGCAGGAGGACACATCCTTGCGGTAGGGGCTGTGCTACTGTAAGATCTGATAATGTCTAGAGATTGATACATACAATGGTAGGAATACAGGGGACAATGATAGTTCTCCATAGAATGGGGCAGTAGAGCTCCACAGCCTTAGAACCTCATATCTTGTGTAGAATGGTACATACCTTCTGTCTATAAGGAGGGCCCCTGGGAGGCTGGGCAAGGATGCACAACCCCTTTTGGTGGCCCTTCAAGCTCACAGGGTGCACGTGTTGCACTGGGAAAGGATGCCAAACCCCTTTTGCTACTGGCCAGGCCTCTCACAGAGCACTGCTAAGCCTGGAAAACAATGCAAAAGCCCTTTCACCACCAATTAGACATCCTAGATAGCATGTCTAGGCCTAGGAAAGGGTGGAAACCCTTTTGCCACCAAACAAATCAAACCAGCCTCTCAGACAGCTTCTGGAGGGCTGGGAAACAATGACAAACCACCTGTGCGACCAACCCAACCTGTCAGACAACATCAGCAGAGTGAATAAAGAGTGCAAAACCACTCTTACCAGTCCTTGAACATCTCAAAGAACATCTACCAAAGGGGGAAAGGACATGAAACCCCTTTTGGTAGGCTTTGAACATCCTAGAAGAAGGGATCATCATGAGTGTCATGCATCCCAGTCCACTCAGCTGCTGAGACACCGTCTTCACCTTGGTCCTCAGCGATGTCCTCAACACGATCCTCAGCAGGCCCTCCCAGCTGAGCAAGGGTGGATCCGTCTCTCCAAAAAGCTCCAGAATTTGAAATTCAATGTCCTCAAACGTTGGTGCCGTTTGACCTTCCTCCACAACCACTGTAGTCTCCCATTGATTTACAAGGTGCTGACAGATATCCTTCCTGTACTCATCTACCAAGATTTCATGCTTGTTAGAAGGGCACCCCAAAAGCTGGGCATTGACGGCGGTCCATAAGTCAAACAAGAAGGTCACAAGCTCTTGGTCCCAAAGCTCTGGATAACGGGTATTGGTGATGTTCACATTCATGGTCGATGACAATGCGATGATGTGGGATATGAGGGTTTGGAGTACGACCAGCGCCAGCTTCAAGTCCGTTAGATTTTAGCACTCGTGATGTGGTATGAGAAATCAGACAGGACGTACCTGGCTGTAGGGCTGAGTGCACCAGCAGCCACACTCCTTCAGGAGTGCATCTTTATTCAAACCGGGATACTTGAGAAGCGTTGTTAGGGCATTACGCCAGTCCTCCTTGACAATCAGTCCACCCAGCCAAGCAAATTTCCGAGTATCCCCAATTGCTTTGAGGAGGATCTCTCCGTCGGTTCCAAATCACCAAATCCAGCGGGTCCCAACTTGCCAAAACTCTTGGGGGGTCGCCTCCCATTGCCAGAGGCATTGATTGCTGGAGAGTAAATTGCCAACTGCAGTGGCTGCTGGATCGTTTGACTTCAAGACCAATGCTAAAATGGCATCAGTCTCTCTAAGGCATTGTACCAGGGCGGTGCTGCTTACACTTCCGGTAAAATGCAGCTGCCCAAACCCTCTCTCCTTGAATACGAATGGCCAAAACTTCAGCAGCAGCGGGATCAGATTCATCTCCCTCCTTAACAGCAGTGAGCTCTGATTCAAGGTTCTTAATGTGACAAAGCACAACTTTCTCACGATGCTGGCCGGCTGCGCAGAGAACAATAGGCTTTGAGCCATCCTCAGGGAGTTTAAACTTGACAGAAGGAATTTCTCCATCCAACTTGTCTGAGAGTTGCTGTTTCCCGATGAGATCTTCAGGTTCCACAAGGAGTACAATAGGGTTGGAATATTGTAGAACTCCATTTTCTTCGAAGGACTTCTCCAATCTTTGAAGCACCATGGAAGATTTCTCGCGTGTTGAGATGGCACCGTGCTGGAGTGATATCGTCCCAAGAAGCACTGTTACATATCCGAGCAGCATCGATGCGGCATCCTTTTGGGCCTGGGTACGGAGATTCTGGGAAACGATCTCAACATTTTCAAACTCTAGGATGGGTCCTGGCTTGAACTTTTGGGGCAAAGGGTGCTCTGTGGCCGGCTCAGGTGAAGGAGATGGCGTATGTGGAGTGCTCTGGATATGGTTTATTGGTGGCTTTAGCATTGACAGCAGTGACGTAGACTGTTGAACCTACCATAATGGTAAAAGGTTACAATAATGCTGAGGCTTGTATTGTTAGAAGATGAGGGGTGGTGGTTGCGGAAATTTGAGAACGAAGACTATCGACGGGAAAATGCCCTGATGCGGGCCCAGCACTCAGGCTTACATAAGAGACTATGGGCATATACGTAGCATGCTGTGAGTATTTATCTACATCATCATCAAGCAGACTGCAAACATTAAGACTGCCTGTTTGCGCTTACGTCCTGTGTTACATCTTTCAAGACTGCTTCTCGGGTGTATCCCACGCGCATAGTTTCCAACCGAGTGTGTATGTCTAGTTCCACCATCCAGAGTGCAAACAAACATGCCTCCTTTTTACATGTATGGTCTTGCCCCACGGAAATATGGAGGGGGGTTGGTCAGAAAGGAATATAATACCATTACGTGGTGAGATAAAGATAATTGTCAATCTGTCCATCTAGCTGCTTCTGCTACTCTTTTGCTAATAAAAGTCCCTCACGGTTATGCTGTCGCATTGAGATTTAGGAACAGCAGAGGAGTAGCGACACAATAAGCACACACTCCATATTAATAAAACGATAAGAGATAGACAGATGCTATATATACCAATACCAATCAACCTAGATATATATATCTATCAAAGCCATTTAGACGTATTGAGCTTAGATATCGTATATCGTTGTTGCTGTTGCCCTTCATTTGCCTGGTGATTGACATGCCATTATATCATATCTACAAAGCGCAAACTGTCAGGCTTACGTGGGCGGGCGCTTAAGTCCCCAAGGTCGGCGATTATCTCAAGGAGTTCAGAGGATGACTTCCCATGCAGCAGGGAAGGGACGAGGTCAGGGAAGCGGTTTGGGGACAGAGTATATTTGAGGTATGTAGTCAGAGGTACAATGGCTAGTGAAGACAAGGATTGCTGCGTTGGGGAGACATCCCTCCTTCCAATGCAGCCTACGTTATATACTAGAGGTCCGCAGTAAGCGCAGTACCTCTACCGAGATAAGAGTCAGAAGAAGCACGGCACTCCTATGCCGTGACTGCGGAGTGGACAACAAGCTTCTAGAAGCAAGGCACAAGTGAGACAGGGGGTGTCCACGGGATAAGCATGGTGTCCCCTACTCCGTGCTTCTTTGGAACCGATGCCAGATCCCGGGCGGCAGCGGACCGTCCGGTACGCTCGGTGGAGTTACATAAAGTCCATTACGTAAGCCAAAGGTCTTGTCCTTGGACATAGCGGTTGGAGGTTCCGGGGTTAAACGGACTTAAGACGGAGTTACCATTTTTTGGAACGTGGGGTGTTGCCTTTGGACTTGTGCTGGGGGCAGGACTAACCGTCGTCCTGACACTGTTGACGAGTTTGTGTGCGATACCCAGCTATCAACCTGCAATGATGACTAAGGAATGTGGGATGTCAATGAGGCATTTGATCAATCGATCTCCAGAGGGCCATGTGGTGGAAAATCTTCTTCCTCTGGATCCCCTCAGGAGTGTTTGAGGGGCCACAAAAAGGGGTTTTGCATGCTTTACCACTGGTCTTGATCCTATTGGAGATGTCTGAGGGCCAGCAAAAGGGGTTTTGCATGCTTCACTGCTATTCTGGATGTCCTCAGAAGTGTTTGGGGGCCAGTGGTGAAGCATGCGATACCCTTTTGAAGGCTATTATACACTTCCAACGGTAGCCAGGGGAGTGGGCAAGCATGGGAAACCCATTTTGCTGGCCATCCAACACCCCTGAGAAATCCAGAGTGGGGAAGCATGCAAAACCCCATTCCCAGCCCTTGTAGGTCTTGGGCAAAAGTGGGTTTCCATGCTTCCCCAGTCCTTTGGGTCATCCCAAGGGTCTTTGACAGCTGGAAAATGGGGTTCTGCACACTTGCCCACTCCTCTCAATCCTCTCAGGGTGGTTTGAGGGCCAGCAAAAGGGGTTTCTCGTGCTTGCTCCCCTGCCCCTGGCTTCTGTCAGAAGTGTTAAATAGCCTTCAAAGCGGTATCGCATGCTTCAACGCTGGCCTTGATCACCTTGAAGGGTGCTTGATGGTAGCAAAAGGGCTTTTGCACGCTTCAGCACTGGTCTTGATCCCATTGGAGTGTTAGAGGGTGAGCAAAATGTCAATGATCTCATCCCATCAAGGCATCACGAGCATCAACATTCCCACCACGTGACCCAAACAAGTTAGCCCAGGCCCAGTTCTTGATCGCCCCATGCCTCATCTTCACCACCCGTTCCTTACCAATTGCCCCATGCCTCATCTTCACCACCCGTTCCTTACCAATCGCCTCACCATGTCCTCACGATCATTACTCATGCAATCAGCCTTTCCAAGGTATTCCACAACATTCTTTACTGTTCTGGGGTATTCTTAGTACAGCCACTCTTTAGTATTTAACATGTTGCAAGTTGGTAGCTGGGTAGTGTGCAAAAACCTCTTGTTGCATGGGATTTTGTAAAGAAGTTTCCCTAATTACTTATTTAGGAAGCTTAGACAGCACTCTTCGTTTAGTTCAGGAATTATATTTGTTTCTAATTATTTGCTTAGGTCAGTCAGAGCAGGGGTCAAACATTGGCAACACCATGGTTGAGGTGTCTGCAGTTACCAAGTCTGCAGTTAGGAATTCCCATGGTTGTGGTGTCTACAGCTGAAACAGGGGTTTGAGACATCTGCATCTGGAGGTAGCTAGTCAGTTCTGAAGGCGGGTTAGTAGTTTAATATCAGTAGTATGAAGCGTAGCTACTAGTATTGCTAATACACAACCTAGCAGTTACTAAATTAGGTTGAGCGTCGAAGGACAAGTGAGCCAGACGTGATTGACCCTGTCAGCAACAGGCAGGCTGCACACCAGGGAATGTGTCACCACAGCTCATGCAGCCTGGGGACAGGTTCAAAACCCTTTACACAGTCATGGGAAGGTGTCAAAACCTTAAACGTTGGCTGGTTTCCCATATAAGACTTGGCCAAAAGATGTAATTTACTCAATTCTAAGGCTATCAATACTCATTCCTTTTTGTGGAGGTTTCATGGAGTTAAAAGCAAAACAAAAATACAATTTATTAATTATTTAGAGCAAGGGAAAAGGGGTCTTTCTAAATGTATTGTTGGATGGGACGTCACATAGATGCAATCCCACGGTTCCCTAACAGGTATCGCATGTTTCACCACTGGCCTTGATCACCTTCAAGCTGCTTTGAACAGCCATCAAAAGGGGTTTTGCATGCTTTACCACTGGTCTTGATCCTCTTAGAGATGTTTGAGGGCCAGCAAATGGGGTTTTGCATGCTTCACTGCTATTCTGGATCTCCTCAGAAGTGTTTGAAAACCCCCTGGGAGGGTCCAGAGAAGTGGGCAAGCTTTTTTCAGGCCATTAAACAGGTCTGGGGGCAGCCAGGCGGTGAGCAAGCATGTCCAGTTATGGGTACTCTTTGGTATTTAACCACAACAGAATGAGGAGGTTTGTTCCTCATTCTGCCTCTTGTCCACTTATCCACTGCAATACCCTCCAACCGTCGGCCTAGTGTGACGATCTTGCGTTTGTCCACAGCCAGCTATGCCTTGCTTGGTTCCTATGTCCTAGGATTTTAACATTGGGCATTGACACGAACAAAACGGGTTTTGCATATGTCAACTCTCTTTTCCATGGACGGGGGCACAGCTGAGGCAGGGTGTTGCACCACATGAACCCCTTTTGCAAGGGCAAGGCACAAGAACCCCCTTCTGCAAATGCCAACCCTGTCCCCAGAGACCAAGGCATGGCTGAGGAGTAGTGAAACCCCTCTTGCAAAGCTGGGGAGAGTGCAAACCCTCAAGCATGGAGTGAGCAAAACCCCTTACAATGGCTCTAGGCTTGATCCCTTGCACCCCAAACCGTGGAAAAGGGGTTTCTGGCCCATTCACTATGTGTCCTGGTCTATGCAAAGGAGGGGTTGATGGCTGCAAAAGGGGTTTAATCCTAGGACATTGGCACCAAGCAAGCTGTAGCTGGCTGTAGACAAACGCAAGATTGTCACACTAGGCCGACGGTTGGAGGGTATTGCAGTGGATAAGTGGACAAGAGGCAGAATGAGGAACAAACCTCCTCATTCTGTTGCGGTTAAATACCAAAGAGTGCCTGTAACTAGAATGTCCTGATCAAGATGAGTGAGGAAGAATGTGACCCAGAGGAAGGAGGAAGGATGTGAAACCCCTTTTGCTCACCCCCTAACCTCTGATGGGCTCAAGACCGGTGCTGAAGCATGCAAAACCCTTTTGCTACTGATCAAGCACCCCTGAGAGGCTCCAGAGGAGTGGGCAAGCATGAGAAATCCCTTTTGCTGGCCCTCAAACCCCATTTGCCAGCTGTCAAACACCCTTGGGATGATCCAAATGAGTGGGGAACCACGGAAACCCACTTTTGCCAACTGACCAACCCCTACAAGGACTGGGAAATGGGTTTTTGCATGCTTCCTCACTCCCTCTGGATCATCTCAGGGTGTTGGAGGGCCAGCAAAATGGGTTTCCCATGCTTGCTCACCGCCTGGCTGCCTTTAACGACCTGAAAAATGCTTGCCCACTTCTCTGGACCCTCTCACGGGTTTCCGAGGGGCAACAAAAGAGGTTTTAGGGGATCAAGAGGAGTGAGCAAGCTTGCAAAACCCCTTTTCCTGGCCCTCAAAAAGGTCTCCAAACAGTACCATTTCTCCGGCTTATTCTAATGGGCAATGCGCTGCTTGATCATATGTCAGTAGACTGGATAAGTCTAAAGGCATGTGCAGATGACGTACAGAGAGCGTGACATCATCCTGGAGATGAAGGGTTGGGACCGATAACCGTCTCTTGAAGACCATTCAAAAGCTCGGCCAAGGCAGGGCCAGCGTCTTGAACGCTCCTGAGCATGTCCACAGCATTGTGAAGGGTCTTTTTTTGACAGTAGCAGCAGTGGATTGGCGAATGAGTTCCAAGCCTTCAGTTTGAACAGTGCCTTTGCCTCACACCAACATGTGAGCTGGGGATTGGGTGCGTCAGTTGCAGAAAGCCCCAATCAACCACAAAACCTACAGGCTTAGTAGGTAGAACCCCTGTTTCTGGTCCATAAAACCCTTTCCCTACTGGCATAAACCAAGATCCAACAGATAAAGTCTGCAGGCTTACTCGGCAGAAACCAAACAGCGGAGGTGACAAGAGTTGAGATGGAGTGGCAGGGTTTGTTAGGAATGAAACAAAGAAGTCAGGGTGGGAACATGCACCTTTTCATGCAGTTTGTGCAGTTTTTGAAGTACTTGTTCCACACTGCCCTCTGGCAGCCCAAGGTGGACACAAAGTGCCCAAGGAATTTGGAATGCTGACAGCAGTTGTTGCCATTTTGTGGTAACGTCTGTTTGTTGGCGCTTGAGAGGCAATAGCGACTATGTCATCTTCTTGGGCCCCCTTCTATTGCAGGCCCTGGTCCATTTCTGTTCTTTCAAATCCTTTAGGGATTGCAGTCTTGGATAGGTCCTCTGTAACTCCTGGCAAGATTTCTAAGGCCTTGGTTCTGGCCAAGACCACCTTGGTTTTGCAAGGACCAGGACATGAACTAGGCACAGCAAACCCCTTTTGCAACCATCAACCCCTCCTTTGCACAGACCAGGACCAGTGTTGTGAAGGTGATTACAGGTCCCACCAGGGTCCTGCGCCACCAAAATTCTACTTGCCACAATTGCTGCTGTGCCTGACCCTCACGTTGCCTCGTGCCCTCCGATAATTTAGTTTTTAATGCATGTTGTCACACCTAGTTATAACTTGTGTGACTGAAGAGCGAAAATCAGACCAAACAAATATTTTTCGGCTCGGGCAGCTTGAACAAGACAGAACAAATAGCGCTAGGTAGAGGGGAAGAGCAATCGTACATTTCCAAGATCAACAGCATACAAATTACATCGAAGGACTTATGGCTTTGGCGCTGAACGCTTCTTGCGTGGAGAACGAAGAGTGGGATCTTCCTCGTCTCTGTTTGTTGACTGACCTGCTCCATGGTTCAATTCATTCGTTCGCCTAGACCCAAGGATATCCACGCCTTACCTGGGAACGCCGTTAAGGAGGCACCTCGTCCCAGAGGCGACCTTTCATCATCAGTCTCCCCCCCTGACATCGGCTCGACAAAAGATCTCATATCCATCGGGCTCAACTTCAACAAGACCTTCGGCCTCCTCCTATGCAAGGTCTGCAAACACGTGGTGGATCCCAAAGCAGCATTCATTCGGAACCATCTTATGAAGTGCAGTGCGACGTACCCTCTGAAGAAGGTGGAGAAGGTTCTGGAGGCTGCAATGAAACTCACGCCTAAACCTTTGGGCTTCGACAAGTTCGAAGAGTGGTACCCTCTTCTGTCTGACGAGCCGATTAAGGCAGTTGCTGGCATTGAGGTCATCAATGCCTATCACTGTCCGCTCACGGGCCAAACTACCCCACTACTTGACTCCCTCCACAACCTTGCTCACCAGAGTACGTGCACGTCTCAAGCTCCTGCACGACGCGCTAAAGCACCACTTTCCTTCTCCTTTTGCAGAAGGATACGGCGGCACATACCGGAAATATTCATGCAAGTGCCAAGGGCAAAGGATCTTCGCCGGCAAGAAGCAAGTCTGGAGGGTGACCCCTCCTGAGCTCCCACCTCCCACCTCAGCACCTCAGCACTTTGACCGATACCTCTCCAAGATGACCAAGTACATTCGCGAACGTCTAACTAATCATAAGTGAGTGGTCCTGGCATTCAATTGCAATAGCGCGCTCACTTCTGCTCCGGTCATAGTCAGAATCCGAAACGGCCTCGCCCATTTGTTGGACTCGCCACCTACTCCTCTTTCTACCAGTACTCCAGGACACTCGCCTGCATTCTCGCTTTGGCCATGGAGGCTGCGCTGGACGACGAGCTCCCTGTGGTCCTTTCCGATCTTCAAAAGAAGCGCGCAAAGGCATTGTTCCGTTGCTTAGGAAAGGAGAACGATGCGATGCAAGCCATCAAGCATCAGCTGCGCCAGACCAATGAAGTTCCGCTGGGGCACGACAAAATGGAGGGGTTGGAAGACAGAGAACTTCAAGATGATGATTATGCTGTTGATGATGGAATGGAGGAGCAAGCAGGGGTCCTGAATGACGATGAAGATGGTAGCGATGAACAAGATACTGGGCATGGCACTGGCTCGGAGACATACGGGGCTGTGCATTACTGCCCCGTGGACCAGGATGGAGCAGCTATCCAGGAGGCACCGGCAACGTTGATCAACAAGGTCCATGCTCTCGCTCGAGCCCTGTTCACCGACGAGCTCGCTGGCTCCGAGAAAAATCATCCAGCCATGGTATATTCCATGGTGTCTGCGGTGTCCGAGGCAGCCAAGGTTAAACCTCCTCGGCAGATTTGCGGTCTCCTGGCCAGGGTTCAGTACTGTATCCGCGCGACGGTCCTCTTAGAGGTAGACCGAGTCGCTAGGGCCGAATCCATCGACTACGACTCGGCCCTGAAACCCCTGCATTGTTGGGTCGATTCAACTCATCCTTCCATCTACCGGGCGATCCGATACGGGATCGGCCTATCAGCTCGGGCCTGTCTCGCGGAGGTTGGCCTACCCAAGATCATATCTTCCAACAACACCGGAACCAAATTCCAATATGGTGGCGAGGATTGGGAGCTGAACGAGCTCAAACACTATTTCACATCCCTGCCAGAGACCTGCAGAGATATGATCACCTCACTTATGAGCAACGCGAAATGCGATGACATTTGGGATAAGATCATCTCAGGACCTTCTGGCCAAGGGTTAAGAGAGGATGTTGGGAGGGAATTCCCTGGGTACTCGGTCTTCAACGACCCCAAAAATGGAGTACACAAGTTGTGGCGCACTGTTTTCAAGTGCAAGGTCGAGGCGGGTGATTTCCTGGAATGGCTCGTCGACCTTGATGGAAAGGGTAGGTTTGAATGGAATGTCAGCAGTTGCGAAGATTTCGTCAAAAGAGGGGACGATGTACAGTCTTATACCAGTCCTTGCACCACCTTAGCATGTTTCACCTACCAAGTGAGCAAATCTCAAGAGACAAGCTGCAAGTTCTGAATATGCGCAGATACCTATGAGATTTAATGATCCCCAAAGCTTGAAGTTAGCTGGGCATGTGGGGGCTGTGAAATTGCAAGAATGGCGTGTTTGGGGTGCTGCTACCCATGCACCACTCCTTGCACCACGCTTTTCACCTCAATGGTACCATCCAGCCCCTGAAGTTTAGGCTTTGTTAATTCGCTTGTATTATCATTTGACTCAATTTTAGCATATTTCCTGAGTAGTGGATCTTTTGGTGATGTGTAGCAGGCTTAATGGGTGCTGCAAGGGGGTGGGCAAGGTGGTGCAAGGACTGGTGCTGGTGCAAGGACTGGTGCTGGTGCAAGGACTGGTATATGACTGTATGCCGTGCTCTTCATCTTGCCACCTTCGAGTCCTTCTCGACACCCCCCCGGGCTGAAGAATTTGCCGCCACCCTTATCTGTGACACTTCCGACCGCGGGCGGAGCCTCTTGATTATCAACAAGATAATGACCTACATTCTTCGATATTGCAAGACAACAGGGAGGACCGGCTACGAGAATCCTACGTGCCGAGTGGTTCCAACGACCATTAAGCACCTCACTGCATTCTTCATCTGTATCATCCGGCCCATAGTATGGTTCCTCTCAACACACGTCCTGAACCTTCCCAAAGAGAAAACCGACCCGCTGAAGACTCATCTTTGGTGGTTGGTCCTGCCAGGAAGATACCTTGATGCAGAAGATCTCACCACAGGAATGCGCAAGGAGATCAGTCGCAGGGTGGATCCGAAGTACAAAGAAGTGTATGGTGTTCGGGCAAACCGACACATCAAGAAATATCTTGGGCGTCAGTTTCTTCCACACCATGGTACTGCCAAGGTGATCAATGCACGAGCCCAGAATATCTTTGAGTTACAGACAGGGCATAGCCGGGCCACTGCCATGATGTTTTACGCCAAGCAAGGTGGAATTGACCACCACCCTGAGATCGACGCAAGACTGCTCCGTGAGAACCAGTGCGTCGGTCAAGCAATGTTGTCTGTTCTCGGCTTTGCGCCGCCACCAGAGGGGAACCTAGAGCTGGAAGCAGAAGAGGCCCCGGCCTGGGTGTTTGACGTCGTCGAAAACCCCAATATCTTACCGCGTAAGTGGACGTCATGCCCAATATTCTCTTTCTTCTCCGCTCACTGTCCATTCGTTGGCAGAGGTCCCTCTCCCTTCTCGCCACCCTTCCACTGAGTTACCAAGCGTTCTACGACCTTGCACCAACTCCAGTCCGGAGGATGCCCCGGGAGCCGCGCGGCCTCAACAGCACTTCAAGCCGTCGAATCGTGCGGCCCGGTCGGGAAAGGAAAACCAACCAAAAAGAAAGTCCTCTCAGGATCTACCTTCCGAGGCTGGGGAGGGCGGTACTGACTCTCGAGACCCGAAGAGGAGGCATATAACTTAGTGGTCTGTATATATACATTCGCTTTGAATCACGATCTGTTCATGTTAGGTTGCAGCGACGGTCGATCACTCCGAGTCCCCTTGGCCAACATTTCGCACTTGAATTCCTTTTTTTCGATAGGCCTCTATCCTCAGCGAGTTCTTGAGGTCCTGTGCCAAGGGGACTTTAGACTGGCGGTCAACACCCCTTCATCGCGCTGTGGTACTTCGATCGTTGTGGCGCCATACTGAACCCAAACCCGCCCCCCAAATCGGTTCGAAACTCCGCTTGAACCTGCCCTGCTGAGTAAGCCGCCAAACTTTTCGAACGATAAGGCTCACCTCGCATCATGTGATGCACCTCGAGCTCAGAAGAAAACAAACACGAACACGACCATTGCATACGGAGGCCCAAGGGGGGGCGAAGGATGTAGGGGCGCCCGCGTACCGGCTAGATAGCAATGTACAATGACTTAGATGATATAATTATGCACATTGCGAAAATACATTATATGCATACGCGTGGTCTAACTGCAATGCGTTACTATATCAATGCGGCAAGGGGGTTCCACGCAAAGAGCCAGATATTTATCAGAAACAAGGGTATGTAGTTACAATCATCTAACTATGCACTCGTTGTTGCGGTACGCGGGCGCCCCTACATCCTTCGCCCCCCCTTGGGCCTCCGTATGCAATGGTCGTGTTCGTGTTTGTTTTCTTCTGAGCTCGAGGTGCATCACCTGATGCGAGGTGAGCCTTATCGTTCGAAAAGTTTGGCGGCTTACTCAGCAGGGCAGGTTCAAGCGGAGTTTCGAACCGATTTGGGGGGCGGGTTTGGGTTCAGTTGGCGCCATCCGCTCCGACCCGCTCGATGTTAACGATACCGTGGGCCTCGGGGCGTTCATCAAGTTTCTTTCGGCTCTCATGGAGATGGAGGATTACGCTCTCGGCTTCAATCCCTTCTTCGCCGACCATTCCAAACAAGACCGGCGCCTGCGACCTGATCTATGCGGGCTTTCGGTAAACATACAAGATTTGCCGGGCCAGTCGCTGAAGCTTTCCAAGGTTCTGGATCGCCGGACGGGCATCGTGAGTCGAGCTACTCTGGTGTACCGTGCAACATTGGAAGGGAGAAGGGATGCCGGTGACGTAGTGCTCAAGTCGTCATGGCAGCATCATGCGCGCAGAAGCGAATGGTACGTCCTGCAACAATTGCATGAGGATTCTCGGGCCCGTGACCACATAGTCGTGGCGTATGCTGGATGGGAGCAGGAGAATACTTCAGGTGCCCACCGACGGGCCAAGTTTGGCACCCGTGCATCTACCGTCCTCGACGACCGCGCTCTCCGGCACACAGTTCTTGAGTACTTGAACCCTATCACAAAACTCTCCGACCCATGGCACGTTCCCTACATCGGATGGAGCGTCCTGAAAGGTGAGTACGATTGCGCTCTCGTGCCGTCGAGGGTTCTTATGTTTGGTTCTGCAGCTATCCAGTTCTTGAACGAGAAACGTTGGTACCATCGAGATATAAGCATCGGCAATATGGGGTTCCTAACCCTACCTGAGTGCCGAGGCGTTTTGGTCAAGCTTCACGATTTCGATCTCAGTAAAAACCACGGTTCAAGTTCGGAAACCCCTCATTGGACAGGCACGCTGCCATTCATGGCTCTGGGGCTGTTGAAACATCAAGAGTCACCACACAGACTCGGCTACGACGTGGAAGCCCTTATTTGGTGTTTATTGTGGATTGTCCGGGTGTACGATGATGGGAAGCCCGCTTTCAATGAACTCGAGGACCATCCGCTGCGTGGTTGGTTCAGGGACTGGCTTAGCTTGCACGATCTTGTGGATCGCAAGTTAGCTTATCTCCAACCGCCTACGCGCCGCCCGTTCACCAATACATTCTACCGCTCGCTCGATGGGGTGATGACGCATCTTGCGTGGACGTGGGCTGCGCCAATTAGGGAGTGGAATAATCTTGAACCCAGCGAATCCGAAGGTCCGGAAACTGGAGACGGCGGTTTAGCCAACATGTATGAGGATAGTCGTACTGTTACGCTCCAAACTTGGATGGAAGAGCGGGATTGGAATAGACCACGGAGTCCTTGCTCCTGTGGAGATCACTTTGCCGATAATTAGGGTAGCTGTTGCAATGTAGATCTTTATACCATCATTCAAACCTGCCTTTTGGCGCGCACCTTGGCTTTATCAAACGATAACCATTCAATGTACCCTAATATACTCACTCCGCACTGTTGCTGCGGCCATTCGACGGGGCCAAGCGATGTATCGCCAGGGCTGCGACCATTCCGTTTTTGCCGGCTCATCGTCTGGTGAACGATGTCTTTGATGCGAGCGGAACTCGGTCACCCGAGATTCGGGTCAGAGCACCTTCCGATCGGAAGGGGTAGGGATAGCAAGGCCAATGTCTTAGTCGTAAGCCTATAGGACATTGCATGCCAATGCCTCTCAGCTCGTACTACACTTTTCGTTTTTAGTATGCCCGGTGAAAGCTCAAGCACACCAGCCCTCGATGAAGGTAACCAAAGAGCCAAGAGCAGCTTGCCGCCGAGGGAACGCCAGCTACAACAAAGGGTCAGTGGAATTAATTCTCAGAGGACGCTGTGTTCAGGGGAAATCGGTGACTCCCGGGGTCGGCAGGGGGGTTTCCCAA
>KN823321.1:22492-37598 GCA_000827465.1 Tulasnella calospora MUT 4182
AAGCGAGCTTACGAGCCCCAGCCTGATATGGTTGATGAAGACGACCAAGATATCATCGAAGATGGGAGCAATGGAGCGATGGAGAGTGAGTACGAAGAATAGGGGCTGTCGGAAAAACCTCGGTTGCGTGCACTCGAATTAGCGTCCTACCAGCCACCTCACCCAGCACCCGATAGTAACTTAGTGTATACTGTAGTATTCCATCTAATAGCACTAAAGTATTTTCTGTTCTTATTCTTCATATTAGAGCACATTTTCACGCAAAAATAGTGGATGGGAAAAGCCTGGGAAGGGCGGGAAAAAGCTGTCTCGAATTGGCGTTAAATCCTGTATACCTCTACACGACAAAGGGAGACGAATGTACAAAGGGAGGACAAAGGCAGAAGTGAACACAAAGGGGGAAGCCCAGCATTGCTATGCCGGGTTACACATACAACTGAAAGGGGTATAATGGGAAACAACAAAGGGAAAAGGATAAAGGGAGAACAGGCACACCGGCACTCGTTATGCCGGTTCACAGGAGCATCCAGATAAGATAAGAGGAGGTGGAGAAGCAGATAAGATAAGAGATAAGGTCACGTGACCTGGAAAACAAAGTGACCATACCTCTAAGTCCCAAGGAGGACATAGAGGCTGAGTGTCGTCACGCCATACTGGGCGCAACATCACTGAAGCCTTCAGCGTCGAGCAAACGCGCAGGGACATTGCCACTCAAACAAAGGAGTCCGGCCTTGCTGCCAGAACTGGACGACTACCCAAGAAAGGACCGAAGCCAGACTCCCCCACATGCGCTCACTGTCAGAAGGCCCACAAATCGGAGGACTGCTACTCGAAATACCCGGAGAAGATGCCCCAGGGGATGAAGGACTGAAACGAAGAACAACGCAAACGTCGAGCCCAACAACAGCAACCCAAAGGCGCCTCCGCCTCCAGAGCCGCCACTGCTGAACCTGTCAACAAGAGCAAGAGTGAGGCCGCTTCCATGGCAAGCTCCACTTCTTCTCCATCTCCTACCCCATCTGCTGACATGCGATGGATCACAGACTCGGGGGCCACATCTTCTATGACACCCCATCGCCAATGGATCCGAAATCTCACTCCATGCCGTGTACCAGTAAGCGTCGCCTCTGGAGATGTCGTCTATGCAGTCGGAAAGGGGGAAGTGCTATTCCAACCGCAAATCAATGGTGTAGATGTCGAATCCGTGTTGTTCTCCCAAGTTCTATACGTCCCCCAATTGCAAAATAGTCTGTTTGCTGTCCTCCCTGTGGCTCGAAAGCGTGACATAGTAGTATCCTTCGACAGAAACAAAGTTCACTTCCAATCCACACAGGGAGATATTTTCATGACAGCATCATACAAGGACAAAACCGCATACCTCGATGGGAGGACAATTCCAGCATCATCAACCGAGCTAGCTCTCACCACGTCCTCCTCACCCGCCTTAACTCTCTCTCTCCTGCACAAACGAATGGGTCACATAGGCATAGACCGGTTACAGAAGCTAATAAAGCTAGAAATGGCGAAAGGGATCACTCCGAAGGACTTGACCAAGCTCGACGACAACCTACCCAAAATCTGCGAACCTTGTCTTGCTGGAAAACAGCATCGCCAACCGTTCTCCGATTCCACACCATCCACATCGTCCCCTCTCGAAATCATCGCTGCCGATCTTCATGGGCCATTACCACTCACCGATGAAGGCTACAAGTACTGGCTCCTGTTCATCGACGTCCACATGCGCTTCACATTTGCCTATCAACTAAGAAAGAAAAGCGAAGCATTCGAGTGCTTTAAACACCTAAAACCCCTAGTTGAAAAACAGACTGATCTACAAATCAAGCGACTAAGAGACGACAAAGGCGGCGAATTCATCGGAAAGAAATGGAACGCATTCCTCACTGAACAAGGCATAGTTCATGAACGGACAACTGTGAACACACCCCAACAAAACGGAATCGTGGAACGCAAGAACCAAACATTAGAAGAAGCTGTCACATCAATGCTTGCTCAGGCAAACCTCCCAAGGGCAGTCTGGGGACAGGCGCTACAACTAGCCGTTCGGATCACCAACGCCAGCCCATCCTCAGCACTCAAAGAAAAGACTCCATATGAAGCACTCTATGGCACAAAGCCGGACCTCAGCATGCTTTGCATATTCGGCTGCCGCACGTATGTTCATGTACAGAAGGAGAAAAGAGAAGACCCCAAATGGCATACCGAGCGATGCATTTATCTTGGCTTCGAGGACGGTTACAAGGGCTTCAAGTGCTACAACCCCGAAACCAACAAGTTTGTCATATCTCGAGATGTTGTCTTTGACAAAGATGAGTTCCCTGGCATCCCATGGAATGAAGAGGATAAAGCATTCGTCCCCATCAGTGGAGGATACTATCCCATTCCCAACGTCCCAGGACCCGCTCCGCCTCCACCTCCGCCACCACCAGGCCCTAACAATGCTGCTAATGCTCCACCTCCAGGACCACCTGCGCCTCCCGCTCCTAACGTCCCACCTCCGCCTCCGCCTCCTGCTCCAAGCGCACCAGGACCTGCTCCGCCTGCGCCTCCACCACCTCCTCCCCCAGCGACACCGTCCACAAATCCCTCAACGCCCACAGCACCATCACTTTGGCAAACTGCAAGAGAAGCTCCAAATGACAATGACGACTATGTCCCGTCAGGAGAAACTGATTCGTCAGAAGAGGGATACCCAACCGACACGTACCGACTAGAATCGGAGGAGCATGTTGCATAGGGTCGTGCCTCTCCTCTTCACCTCTATCGTATTCGCAGTATCCAGTTTGGTATGAAGTATTATTCTTGTCATTTGTTGTATTTATGCTACGATGTACGTGTTATGTTTGTGGCGTACTTGTACATGTTGTGTTATCGTTTGTTCCAGTTGGTATATAAACTTGATGTACTTGTAGCTAGAATTATCATCGACTCTTCGACTCCCCTTTCTCAGTGTGAGATACTTACAGTCGTCGAATTGCTGCGTTTAACAGAGCACAGGAGACCTGACCATCACAAGAGCAAAGGCAAAAGAAAAGGCGTCGGTTTCAGAGACAAAGGAAAGAACAAGGCATCCACTCCACCAACCTCTGTAAAAGAAGAACCCGAATCACCCACTGGACCAAAGACTGCACCAGCCTCCACTCCATTTAGATACGTCGAGTCACCCGCCAAAAACAGAAAGGCAAAAGGGCGACGAGAAATTGACGGACTCATGCGTTATTCATGGTCTGCCGAACAAGAAGCCCCTCCTCCTCGAAGACCTGTAAGGAACCGACAACCACCTGGAGAATGGTGGAAAGTAGGCGGAAGCGCACTACAACCCTCCTACGATGAACCAAGTGACGAAGAAGAAGCCCACGATCCCTCCGACGATCATGAAGACAATTCTCCTGCGCCTTCAGGGGGTGCACAAAACGATGAACCAGAGGCAGCAGAGCCAGAAATCAAACAAGAAGTGGAAGAGCCTCATGAAGACGTTGTTCAGGCACTGGAAATCGTCTATCCATCCGAGGAGCACATCACTTGGGAAGAAGCCGCTGAAAGAGCATACAAAGTCGCTGCTGACAACACCAAACCCCGATCATTCCGAGAAGCCATGCTACGACCAGACAAAGACAAATGGTTCGAAGCTGCCATGACTGAGATCCAAGCCCATGTCGACAACGGCACTTGGGAACTTGTCCAACTCCCCCCTGCTTGAAAAGCGATTGGATCCAGATGGGTATTCAAGGTCAAGCGCGATGCACATGGTCAAATCGAACGTTACAAAGGCAGACTTGTCGCACAAGGATTCTCCCAACGACCAGGCATCGACTTCCATGAAGTATTCACGCCCACCATGCGATGGGGAGCTCTCAAAACCATCCTGGCCCTTGCCGCCATTGAAGACATGGAAGTTGAATCGATTGACATCTCCAATGCGTACCTCAACGGCGTTCTACCTGAAGGAGAAATAGTCTATATGCACCAACCTGAAGGATTCCAGCAGAAGGATGACGACTGGGTATGTCGCCTCAGAAAAGGACTCTACGGTCTCAAACAAAGCGGACGTCTATGGTATCAACGACTAGGTGAAGAACTGGAGAAACTTGGATTCAAACGACTGGTCTCTGATCCCAGTATATACGCATGGGGAAAGGAAGACACCAAGGTCATCGTTCCAGTCTTCGTTGACGACCTCACTCTCGTAGCCAAATCCAAAGCCAAGATCCAAGAAGTCAAAGAGGCACTGGCCAAGGTCTTCAAAATACGTGACTTGGGCCCAACGTCATTCCTCCTAGGTGTCCAGATCACTCGCAACCGTCCATCTCGCACCCTTCACTTATCCCAACGTCAATACATTATCGATCTCCTCGAGCGTTTTGGAATGTCAGACTGCGCGCCTGTCACTACTCCCATGGAACCCGGACTGAAACTCACCAGGGACATGTCACCCTCAACCCAGGAGGAGACTGACGAGATGAAAAACGTACCATACCTCAATGCAGTCGGAGTCCTCAACTATCTAGCCATTGCAACTTGTCCAGATATCTCATACGCCGTTGGAAAGCTCACCCGCTTCAACTCCAACCCTGGCATGCAACACTGGAAGGCAGTCAAACACCTGTTCCGATACATTCAAGGCACCAAGGACATGAAACTCACCTACGCTCCTGACCCCAATGTCGTCTCCATCTTTGAAACCTATACTGATGCCGACTTCGCTGGGGACAAAGAGAACGGCAAGTCAACGAACGGTTACATTGTCAAAATTGGAACGGGCGCAGTATCCTGGGCCAGCAAGCTTCAGGGGGTGATAGCCAAGTCATCTACGGAATCCGAGTTTTACAGTGCCAGCTTTGCAGGAACAGAGATCAAGTGGCTTCGCAACCTCCTCTCTGAACTAGGGTACGACTTCCCTTCACCATCTCCTCTCTTCGTCGACAACCAGTCCACCATCCAGGTGCTCAATGATGCTGTCCACCATTCTCGCGTGAAGCACATCTCAGTCGCTGAGTTCTGGATTCGAGATGAAGTGTCAAAGGTCAAATCCATTTCAGTCCACTATTGCCCAACTGAGCAAATGCCAGCCGACCTTCTCACCAAGGCTCTCCCGCGACCAACAGTTGTAGACCTTTGACAACAAATGGGACTCCATGATTAATTCCTCAGAGGCACTTCGTCGAGGGGGTGTGTTGCACTGGATCGTGCGTCTCCTCTTTACCTCTATCGCATTCACGGTATCAAGTTTGGTATACAGTATTATTCTCATGGTTTGTATTATTTGTTCTGCAAAGTATGTACAGTTGTTGTTATGATTGTGGCGTATTTGTACATGTTGTGTTATTGTTTGTCCTGATTCATATATAAGCTGAATGTACACGTAGACAGAATAATCATCGACTCTTCGACTCCCCTTTCTCAGTGTGAGATACCTACAGTCGTCGAATTGCTGCGTTTAACAGAGGAGGGAGAGCAATAGACAAGGGACAGAGGAAGTAGTAAGGGCAGATTCTGGGTTAGGGATGGTTTCACCATCTAGATAAGCAGCCTTGTTGCAATAGGAAGCAGTGAGGATGGTTTCACCGTCCTGGGTGAAGGTAACACCCTCAGGAGCGAAGGTGGTGGTTACAGCACGCTTTCAAGCGAGTGGGATGACAGCGAATAGATTGTTGGCAAGGGCAGGTACATATAACACACGATGGAACACTACAGACTGGGTGTATTCACCCCCAACAACTGGTTGGAACATGACCTCCCCTCTTCCTTCACCATAGACGACTTGGTCGTTGGCTACTCGGATGGGTACATGGCAGGGGGTCATATTTCGGATCCAGTGTCGATGGGGGGTCATAGATGACGTTGCCCCCGTGTCTGTGTTCCAATCGTGGTCAGCATCGCTGCTTGGGGAGGATGGGGAGCGCAGACTTGCCAGAGCTGCTTGCTCTTCAGGTTCCTCTTCGCTATCGCTCTTGCTAGTGCTGGTGGTGCCGGTGACGAATGGGATGGTGGTAGAGGAGAGACCGGAGTGAGGAGTGGTGGTGGCTGCCATGGCTGCCTTGCTGGTGCTGCTGCCTGCTGCATTGCGCCTCGCTTCTTGAGCGGCATCCCAGTCCTTGATGTGCTGGGGCTTGAGGTGAGGGAACTGGCGCCAGCAATCGTTGGATAGGTGGGCCTTGCCGCAGTGAGAGCAGACAGGGGAACCGGGGGCAGGTGCTCTGGGTGAGCGAGAAGGTGCAGAGGCAACTCTGGCATGTTGGCGAGCGTTGAGGCCGGCCTCCTTGACTGTGGCCATCGTTTCCCGGCGGGTTTGCTCAGTAGCGAAGGTGGAGGCAATGGTGGTGCGAGTGAAACCACCGGCAATGGTGAGGGCTTGGATGAAAGGCTCATTCTGCTCATCCTGCTCGAGATTGGTGATGGAGTTGAAGATCATGAGCATGCTGAGGATGTTGTCAACGGTGGTGCCGGTAGCAAGGGAGTCCTTGAACTTCTTCAGAGCGGTTTCCTGACGTCCTAGGTACTCGGTGAGCGACTCCTTTGGCTTCTGAGCGATGAGGGCGAGGTTTTGGAAGAGGGAGTACTGATGGGTACTGTCCTGGACGTTGTGTTGCTTCTTCAGCGTTGCATAGGCCGTTGCAGCATCCTGACCGTCGATTAGGGAGGCGTTGGCCTCGTTAACGGACTCTAGGATGGCTCCCTTGGCCTGGCCTTGAGCCTTGGTCCATTCTCGTTGTTCATTGCGCTCTGCAGCAGTGGGACTCGAGGCAGCGGTGGGGGGCTGAGTCCAGCCTGGGGAGATGCAGTCCCAGACGCCTAGGACGCCACAGCAGCCTGCAGATAGCGGTCCCAGGCAATCCAGTTGCCATGGGTGAGTATTACAGGCTTGAGGGCGAGTGTGGAGGCTGACATGATGGTAGGGTGATGAATGGAAGCAATAGAGGGGAACTGGGGTGACTGTGAGTGATTGGAGACTGGACTGAGTGGCGACAATGCCTAGGACAGTGACAAGACACAGTGATAAGCGTAAAATGGACGATGAGGAGACTATGCTGGTGTATTCAGCTGTGTGCTGGGTCCATAACCTGTTGAACGCAGCAATCTACAGAGGGTCACACCTGGGGGCAGACAGGTGGGGGGACTTAGTCGATAAGGACCAAGTCTCCCCATCCACCCCCAGCTATATACCTCTACCTCTACACGACAAAGGGAGACGAATGTACAAAGGGAGGACAAAGGCAGAAGTGTACACAAAGGGGGAAGCCCGGCATAGCAATGCCAGGTTACACATACAACTGAAAGGGGTATAATGGGAAACAACAAAGGGAAAGGATAAAGGGAAGACAGGCACACCAGCACTTGTCGTGCCGATTCACATGAGCATCCAGATAAGATAAGTCAAGGTGGAGAAGCAGATAAGATAAGAGATAAGGTCACATGACCCGGAAAAGAAAGTGACCATACCTCCAAGTCCCAAGGAGGACATAGAGGCTGAGTGTCGTCATACCCTACTGGGCGCAACAGAGATTTCGTAGAGTTTGTAGGTAGTCTTACAGTTGAGTTCACTCTAGGTGATTCAGTGGCTGTAAGACTATATTGGTTGAATGTTACAGGATGATACAGCTACTTTAACTTCTTTATATATGTAGGGACGGAGTAGATGTACAGTCCAGTCAAAGTAGAATAGGCGAGAGACAGAATGTGAAAGAGGTGAGCAGATACTTCAATAGGAAAGAGAGGACCTTGCTTCAGCTAAGGGAGCGCTTCATTGAGAATCTGTAGTCAAGGAAAGTGTTAGTGAGCAGCAATAGAAAGTATGCCAACTTGTTAGGGAACTGTGGGACTGCGTCTACGCGGTGCCCACTCCACCTGTAGATACCTAAATCTCCTTTCCAAATCAATTGTATTCCTTAATAAATAGTATTTCTGTTTCGCTTTCTCTAATACGATTAATTTTACTAAAGCAATGAAAGTGATACTAGTAAAATTAAGCGAATTACCCTTTTAAGCCGGCATTATTCAGGAAACCGGCCGACGTATGTCTACCTTAATTCTTAATTAATTTGCCAAGCTAAACCCTTAGAGCTCAGTGAATCAACCTTACTGACTCACTGTAGCAGTCCAAGGGACTGTCAATATGCAGCGTCGTGCTCAGGACCGCTTGCTTACTTAGCTGGGCATTAAGCGCCCATTGCACATGCCAATGCCATCGGCACACCCCTGAGCCTTCCACAGTTCGAAACAACATCACTAGAGTCAAATAGAACAAATTAGCATTACTATAGAACTAGCTAGAATTTTCCATATTGAGAAATAAATGCGGCGTCACAGCTAGGAAGCCACAACAAGCTTTTACTCATCCTTAACCTCAGAACACCCTCGTGTGCACCAACCCTGCAAGTCTAGCGTGAAACCAAGACACCCTACCATTAGACCTTTCAGGAGAAAAGGCTCCTGCATACTTAGCGCAAAGTAAATCTAAGTTAACTCTCGTCGCCGACATCTCTGCTCACTAATGCAAACAGACACAGATTTCCTTATTCGGAAGTTCTTACTCATCGACTATCATTCGAACACTTTCGTAGATTGCTTTCGAATCCTACCCTTATCATAGCAACACGCAAGCATCAAGGGTTTCTACTAACTCTTCTGAGCTTGCCAAACCGGCGCTTACCTTATTAGGTAATCATTGCCGATTCATTTAACTTGCATGTTCCCTCCTCTACCTCCTGTTCCAGAAGTAATGTTGTCCAATCGATATTATCCTAATTCTATCTATGATTACTTCCAGGCTATCGTATTAAACTAATTACAGAAAGAATTAGTTTACCTTTTCTATTTGTATTCCTGCACAGCGGTCCACCATTCCCACGGTTCGCTCATGCTACCCCAGCTACCGACTCTCAACAGTGGGTGATCAGAACTTTTGTTGTTGTATCTCTGGTTTAACTTTTTGTGGGTTTGCATCAATGCATTTTGATTATGTCACATAAGGATACTCAGTACATTGTACTACAGTGAAGGTACGGTGTACAGTGGCAATCAGTACATTGTATTACAGTGTATGTCCAGTGTTCACCAGTGTACTACATCAGCCCCAAAACCGACCCAGAATTAGTCACTGGTGTACGGTGGTGTACATTGTACAGAGTGGTGGTGTACACTGGTATACACTGTCCCCCCTAGTGAACAGTAAATTACTGGTTTGTTTTGAAGTCAATCAATTAGTTGCGAGGTGAGGGGAATGGGGTACTGGTCTTTGATGGTGATGTCGTTGAGTTTTCGATAATCAATGACCCATCGTTTCTTCCTGTCCTTTTTTCCAATGAAGAAACACGACAATGCGACTGGCGAGTTGGATTCTCGGATATACCCCTTCCCTTTCATGTCATTGATCCATTTCTTCAGCTCCTCATTGTCGCTTGCCGATCCTTGGTAGAGTCCTCCTGGTTTTCGCAGTTCTGCTCCTGGCACCAGTTCAATCTTGCAATCATAAGGGCGATGCGGGGGAAGTGGGTGGTCGAAGGTCAGCTCCTTAAAGATGTCTAGGAATTCATGAAGCTCCGGGGGAATCATTTCTTCCAACGGTTTAGCTGCTTCTTGATGTTCAGAGGCAATCTTTGCTGAGATACTTGTACTGGCTATCATGAGCTCCGATATCGAGTGGACGTCGACTGGTGGTAATTCTTCGCATCCTTCTGGTAGTTCTTCAAACACTGGTGATGGCGGATGTTGATCCGGTTGTCCATTGGCTTTCCCATAGACGTCTGCAGGGTTATCAAGGCAGTGATGTGAGCAGTATACATCGTCGAACGTCCCTTGTCTTGTCTGCCAGTCGATTTGGGGATTGTGATCATGTAGCCAAGGGGCTCCAAGGATGACCGGGTGTCTCCCTATGTTTGCGATGTCCATAACGATGGCCTCTTCGTGGTTTCCCATCTGTAGTTTAGCTTTAACTTCCTTGTCGATTACTCCGAGGGAATGGCCATCGATGGCTACCGGGCGTCTGGGGAATAGCTTTTGTTGAGTGGGGATAGAGTTTTCAGAAACAAAGGTTTGATTGATGAAATTCGAGGTAGTGGCAGAGTCTCATGGCAGTGGGGAAGGCTGTGACTGGTCCTGCACTCATCTTAGTAGGTATGATCAAGTGTGTGGAAGGATCAAGTGGCATATTATTGGCATGGGGCATAGCAACATGATCAGCACCTAAGAGATGGCGGAGGACGGAAGCACAACTTGGCACAGTCAATTCGTGCTGGGTTAAAAACCCGAGGGCGAAGGCTGGCCAGTTGTGGTAGGGGTACTTTGGATGAAGGGATTATTGGAGTTGGGAGTGGGGATGAGGACGGGAGCGTTCAAGGTGGCGGCTATGGTGGGGGTGAAGTCAATGACGGCTTGGTGTTGTCGGTGGAAGGCAGCGGTATGCCCCAGCTGCCCGCAATAGAAACAAAGCTTGTCCCTTTGTCGACAGAGTCTTTCTTCTGGTGGTCCTCTTCTCGTGGTGTCGACATGGATGGGGACTGGCTGAGAGTGTGTGAAGGAGTTAGGGGCATTCAAGGGAGGAGCAGGGGCAGGTGCGGTTGGCTGAGGACGAGGTGGTTGGGGACGTGGTGGTTGAGGTCGTGAACCATGATCACTGTTCTTTTCTTGTTTTTGCTCCCAAAGGCGGTCGTCGATGCGAATACAGAGGGCATAGAGCTTTTCCAGTGTGGTGGGTTTTTCGTGGAAGACTAGCCCATCTTTGACACCAGCGCTTAGTCTTGCCGGTAAGCATGTTTGAGGGCCAAGTTGTTCCAGTTAATGTCAGCTGAAATTCGGGTAAAGTCCGCTGTGTAGGTAGCTGCTGGTTGGTTTCCCTGGGAGAGCACCTCTAGTTTTTGTATGGCGGTTCTTCCTTGTCTGGGTCTCCAAATGCCATAATGAACACTGCCTTGAAGGCATCCCAGTCCTTGGATTCATTCTTTAGTTGGACACCTAGGAGGTCCTTGAGTATGTAGTCTCCCCACGATTGTGCAGTGCCGGAGAAGTAGCTGAGGGCAAATTGAATCTTGGCTATGTTGTTGGGGAAATCGCTGGTTCGGGCCAGAAAGTAGTTCTCACAAGTGAGTAACCACCTCTTGGCATCTCCTCCTCGGCTCTTCCCATCGTAGACTTCTGGCTCTTTGATTTTCATTTTTGTTGTCTTTGGTTGGACTTGGGGTGGTGCTTGGGCACCTACTCCAGCTGCCTGCAGGGCTGCGATGATTGCTGCTATGACCAGAGGATCTACATTTGGCATCACTGGTTGTCGGACGGGTTGGATGGGCTGAGTGGATTGTGTAGGTGCGCTTGTGGAGGATGGGACATTGGTCGTTCCTTGACTAGAGCCCATGGTTGCTGGGATGACGAGATTGGGTTGAGATGATGATCGTGGTAGAAGGAATGCCGATGGTGTGCTTGTAAAGCTCATACACTATCGTATTCGATGATGGTGTCAATGGGAAGAACCTGATAGGCTCGATCGATGGCTTGGGCAACTGGGGTATAGGGGATGAGGAGGTTCGACTTGGTGAAAGAGACTTCGGCTTTTGGGAAGTTGTTGAGAAGGTATTGGAGAGTGGTGTAGGGTCACTTGGTGATGTCGATACGTGTGCTGGGTCGTGCGGGTTACTCGTCTGTTGAAGTCATAGGGTTCTCCGTTGCGTTGTTGGTATTGAACTTTAGCGTAAACTTGGTTTGTCTTTGGGTAGTGATACTGTGGTTTGATGAGTGCGGCAACTTCGCCTTCTTCATGGGTGTCGCGTAGTCTTTGGAGGTAATCGATGGCCTTAGAGCTGAGTTTCGATGTTCTTTGGATGGCAGCCTTTGGCACGAATTGTGGGTACAGGTTGCTCGAAAGGGAGGATTCCCCCTAATGTCACGATTCATGGACGTCAAACTGAGCAAAGCGTACTTGGACTATGGATTGGACTGTGGGCTGTGGTTATAAGAGTGAGACCCCTAGGTGAACGTATTCACTCTAGGACCATGGTTGAGAGGACTGTTGTATTGGAATAGACAAGAGGCGGAATGAGGAACAAACCTCCTCATTCCGTCGTGGTTAAATACTAATGAGTGGCTGTACTTAGAATATCCTGGAATGGTAAAGAACATTGTGGAACATGATAGAAAGGCTTACGCGTTGAATGAGTAATGACAGCACGATAGTAGTGAGGCAATGAGTAAGATCGTGAGGCGGAGGTGAGGCATCGGAGTACCGGGAACTGGGCTTGGGGTAATATGGGGATCACGTGATGGGATTGTTGACGCTTGCGATGGCTTGATGTGATGAGGTCATCACATTTGCCATCCTCCCTGTGGCTCAAAAGCGTGACATAGTAGTGTCCTCCGACAGAAGCAAGGTCCACTTCCAATCCACACAAGGAAACACCTTTATGACAGCATTGTACAGGGACAAAACTGCATACCTCAACAGGAAAACGATCCCAATATCATCAAACTGAACTAGCTCTCACCATGTCCTCATCGCCTGTCCTGACGCTCTCACTCCTGCACAAACGAATGGCTCACATCGGCATAGACTGGTTGAAGAAGCTAGTAAAGATGGACATGGCAAAAGGGGTCACCCCAAAGGACTTGAACAAGCTCGATGACGACCTACCCAAAATCTGCGAACCTTGCCTTGCTGGAAAACAACATCGTCAACCATTCCCGCACTCCACACCATCCACTTCGTCCCCTCTCGAAATCATTGTTGCTGATCTTCATGGACCGCTACCACCTACCGACGAAGGCTACAAATACTGGCTCCTGTTTATCGACATCCATACACACTTCACATTTGCCTATCAGCTAAGGCAGAAAAGTGAGGCATTCCATTTGGGTGCTTCAAACACCTCAAAGTCCTAGTCGAAAAACAGACCGGGCTACAGATTAAGCAACTGAGGGACGACAAGGGTGGCAAATTTGTTGGAAAGAAATGGGATGCATTCCTCACTGAACAAGGCATAGTCCACGAACACACAACAGTGAACACACCCCAGCAAAATGGAATTGTGGAATGCAAGAACCGGATGTTAGAAGAGGCAGTTACATCGATGCTCGCCCAGGCAAACCTCCCAAGGGCAGTATGGGGACAGGCACTACAACTAGCCGTTCAAATCACAAATGCCAGCCCGTCCTCTGCACCAAAAGAGAAGACCCCATATGAAGCACGCTATGGCAAAAAGCCTGACCTCAGCATGCTACGCATATTCGGATGTTGCGCATATGTTCACGTACAAAAGGAAAATAGACAGGACGCAAAATGGCACACAGAGCGATGCATTTACCTTGGTTTTGAGGACGGTAACAAAGGCTTCAAGTGCTATAACCCCAAAACGAACAAGTTCATCATATCTCAAGATGTCGTCTTTGACGAGGACGAATTCCCTGGCATCCCATGGAACAAAGAGGACAAAGTGTTCATCCCCATCAGTGAAGGGTGCTACCCAACTGAAATGTTTCAATTACCATCAGAGGAATACAGGAGACCTGCTTATTGTAAGGGCAAAGGTATCGGCTTCAGAGGCAAAGGGGGGAAAGAGGGCCCAAAATCTCCGACACCGGTCAAAGAGGAACCAAAGTCACCATCCACTTCGGGAACACCACCATCCTCAATCCCGTTCAGGTACATTGAATCCCCAAAAAAGAGCAAAAAGGGAAAAGGCCGACGAGAAGTGGATGCACTTATGCGTGACACATGGTCTGCTGACCCAGAAGCTCCAGCTCCTCCTCCTCAAAGGCTGGCTAGGAACTGCCAACCACCCAAGGAATTCTGGAAGGTGGGGGGAGGCACACTACAGCCTGCCTACGATCTACTGAGTGATGAAGAAGAAGCCCACGATCCCTCTGATCATGAAGACGATTCTCCCGTGCCTTCGGGGGGTGCACAAAATGCAGAATCAGAGGTTAAATCAGAAGATGAATGACAAACGCAAGCTTCTCCTGAACCTCCTGAAGAAGTATCTCAGGCAATGGAAATCGTCTACCCATCTGAGGAACATATCACATGGGAGCAAGCCATCGAGTGAGCATACAAAGTCGCCGCCAACAACACCGGCCCCGATCATTCTGAGAAGCCATGCTGCGACCAAACAAAGACAAATGGTTCAAAGCTGCAATGACCAAGATCCAAGCCCACGTCGACAACAGCACTTGGGAACTCGTCCAACTTCCCCCAGACCAAAAGGCAATCGGATCCAGATGGGTGTTCAAAGTCAAAGCGACGCCCATGGTGAAATCGAGTGGTACAAAGGCAGACTCATCGTGCAAAGATTCTCTCAACGACCAGGCATTGACTTCCATGAGATATTTGTGCCCACAATGTGATGGGGAGCACTTAGAACCATCCTCACCCTTGCTGCCATAGAAGACATGGAGATTGAATCAATCGACATCTCCAACATGTACTTAAACAGCATCCTACCTGAAGGAGAAGTCGTCTACATGCGCCAACCTGAAGAATTCCAACAGAAGGACAATGATTGGGTGTGCTGCCTCAAAAAGGGACTCTACGGTCTTAAGCAAAGTGGACGTCTATGGTACCAATGACTAGGCAAAGAATTAGAGAAGCTCAGGTTCAAATGATTAGTCTCCGACCCCAGCATCTACATGTGGGGAAAGGAAGACACCAAAGTCATTGTCCCAGTCTTCATCGACGACCTCACTCTCATAGCCAAGTCCAAGGCCAAAATTCAGGAAGTCAAGAACGCCCTAGCCAAAGTCTTCAAAATATGCGACTTAGGTCCAACACTTGGTCTCCACATCACTCGTGACTGTCCATCTCGCACCCTCCACTTATCCCAATGCCAATACATTGTCGATCTCCTCGAACGCTTCGGAATGTCAGATTGTGCACCTGTCACCACTCCCATGGAACCTGGACTAAAGCTTACTAAGGACATGTCACCCTCACCCCAGGAAGAAACTGATGAGATGAAGAATGTCCCATACCTCAATGCAGTTGGAGCCCTCAACTACCTAGCCATCGCAACTCGCCCAGACATCTCGTATGCCGTTGGTAGACTCACTCGCTTCAATTCCAATCCTGGCATACAACACTGGAAAGCTGTCAAACACCTTTTTCACTATC
>KN823322.1:0-10174 GCA_000827465.1 Tulasnella calospora MUT 4182
TTGGTTGGCAGCTGGTTTCCGAGTCGACCTTTTCCATCGAGAGTGTTGGGTGAATTCAAAGGGGCTTCTTGTTTCGATGCCGTGGGTTGCGCGCTGCTTTTTGTTAAAGTATTCCCGCCGAGTCCAGAGGTGAGAACGGTCATGAGGTACAGATCAACAAGGCCATTTGAGGCGTTGGTTGTCAAAGCTGGTGGGAGAGGAGTTCACTGCAAGGAGGGGTGGCAGGAGGTTGTTGGTTTCGATTGAGACCGAGGGACGGCGGAGAAGGGTCGCGAAGCAATTTTGGCTCACGTTCTTTTAGCGTGCGCACCAAAATACGCGAGCCTATCTATGGGACGGGAGGAGGCAAGGATAAAGACAAGTCCAACAAAATGAAGGAGAGGGCGTTGATCCGTGTGGGACAACGGACGCCAGATGTAGTGCACTGCACGGTCGGACGATCATTTCACACCTGGCTAAGCGGCTGGTACTGGTCAAGACGGTCGGAGCACCAAGTATTCGTCAAGCTTGCCAGCTTGAGTGCACATTTCGCAGAAAGGTACAAGACGCCCATTGGGTCCGCCGTCAATCGAAACATACGTCGCAACGCCGAAAGCGGCTCGCGTAGCCCAGCACATTCTCGTTAGAGTGACAGGAAGATCGATACATGGTCCCAATGCCTTGGCCCTTTCACATGTTGGGGGTGTGCGGTGGTGGCCACGTGCTGAATGCAGTTCGAACTCCGTCGATGACAATGTTGTATTTTGTTCCTCTCCTTCCCTCTAAGGCAATAAACAAACAATACACTTGGTTGTTTACACGCAGTGACGAAATAGCATACCCCATTTCTTTCCGGCACGTTAACAAGTCCCAGATGGGAGCGCAGTTGGGCGATCGACGAGCTCGATACCTTGGCCTAGTTATCCACGTACGGCTGAAAGGATGGGCCGCATTCTCACACTGAAATATATCGTATGATAGCAGCGAGCCATACCCTCGTCGCTCCTCGGGCGACCTTGCAAGTAACCCGGAGTTCTAAACGAGCGCCAATTCTTCCACGCCCCAACAGGGCGAAGTAACGACACCGCCACTGGCCACACTTTCGACCGTCACATCAAGACCATTACCCACAAGCTTGGATACCCGCGACCAGGCATTGATGCCTGGGCCAATAGTTTCATGCTCAGCTCATGCCTTCATCTACTACGTCGGTGTCTATGTCTTCGGCAAGTTGAGTTGGAAGATTAGACTTCCAATCGATAAGCCTCACGGATATCGCGCGGTAAGCTCGCCCCACGTACGAGCCACCATGAGGCCAATCGATTCCTGCTCGTACATATACCGAAACGACGGCATTCCCCACTCGATCCTTCACTCCCTTTCTCGTTCGCTGCCCATCACCTCGTCTCTTTTTAACATAATCATCCACTTCCGCATTCTCTCACAGCTTTCCGCCCTCTCGAAGCGCTCTCAAAGCTCCATCGGATGGAACAATTCATGTCAAAGCCCAGTACCCGTTTCCCCGACCTCCGCCGTCGAATCCCGGGTTCGCTTCCGAGAGCCGCCGATGAAACCAGATTGGAGAGCGCCTCTGCGGTGAGTGGTGCTTCTCGTTTGCAGATGGAGCGGACTATTCACAATAATTTCAAACAGAACGAAAGACTCAACCGATTGTCGGGCTTCAGAATTCACACCGATGCCATCCTATTTACCTCGTCCAAGCCGCACGGCTCTGGTGGCAATGCCGAGGTAGTCAAGGCGACATATAAGCGAGGAAATGGAAGTGACCAGCAACAAGTTGCAGTTAAGAAGCTTCGTTACTATAGCGAGATAAACAAGCGAAAGTTCGGGAATGTGAGAAAGATGGTATTTCATGCCCCCCTTTGCCAACTAAGGCGCCACATATAGGAACTCGTTCATGAGGTGGACATAATGGCTCGATTGTCGCACGAGAACATCGTCCGACTGATAGGATTCGTCGAAGATGTACGAGAGGGGAAGGCTTGGATTGTTCTGTCTTGGGAGCCGAACGGAAATGTCAGCGAATTTCTGGCCACGGGGGAGTGGGAAATCCCGGAACGCATTTCTCTTGTATGCACGACCGCTCATGGTGTAGAGGTACAACAGGCCAACTGAACTCACATTTCAGATCCAGGATACCTTTGAGGGCATCGAGTATTTGCACACACGCCAACCGCCGATCTGTCACGGCGACCTCAAGTCGGTGAGTTGCCAGCGATTGCCCCTCATTCGGGCACCTCTCGTCTGACCCGAAATCATCTAGCTCAACATCCTCGTCAGTGCTTCGTACCGGGCGATCATTACCGACTTTGGCTCGGCTCGCATTCTGAAGGAAGGTGAAGACCGTCCAGAAGACCGTGACAAAATTCGGGATGTAACGGGGGCTTCAGCGGTTGCCCCAGCGACGGACGAACGAATCGACAGCACGGAAATCACGATCGTTGCTAGTAGCAATCATTTGACATTGACTGGCCCTGCCTGGTCGCTCCGCTGGGCAGCTCCCGAAGTCGCTTTGGTGGAACCGCAGAACTTGGCGAGCGATATTTGGGCGGCTGGATGGATCTGTTGGGAGGTGTGTAGCCTGGGTCAGTATCCCGGAGAGATAGTCACTCAGGATACATATTTTGCTTCACAGGTCATAACAAACAAAGTCCCATTTCCGGAGCTTAATGCGGAAGGTGCTATCGTCCTGAAAGTTGTCGAAGGGCAAGTTCCTGTGGCCCGTGAGGACAGGCAGCTGTCGCAGATAGTCAGGCTTTGTAGCTTGATGACGGACTGCTGGGCGTTCGATCCCCGGAACAGGCCAAACATCTCCCAATGCAAAACTGAGGTAAACCGGATGGTGAGTCGCACTTTCGCTGAGCCCCGATAATTATTGATGCGCATCCGTTCCCAGCCTTCGATACCCCCGTTAAAGGGGAAGACCTCAGATTCCAACGCTCCATCGGCTGCGCTTTTGCTCGAGATGGGTCGCATTCACTATTCACAGAATAAATTGAAAGAGGCTATCTCGGTGTACCAACAAGCACTTTCAACTGCAAGGTCTGCGCGTGACCAGGAAAATAGTGGGTTAGCATTATGCAGGTTAGGAGGGGTCTACTACTCTACGGGAAACCACGCCCAGGCTGAGCAATATTTCACTCAAGCACAAGACATCTTCACTCAGATTGGTTACGATGCAGGCCAAGCGGACGTGCTTCGCTTCCTAGCAAAGGTGTATTGTGGCCAATCTAAATTGACCCAAGCCGAAGAGTACTATACCCGAGCGAGAAACATATTCTCTCGCATCGGCCATGACGAAGGCCAAGCGAATACGTTACTTGGGCTAGGAAACGTATTCAGTGAAAGTTCTCAGTACCCCGAAGCCGAGGAACTCTACAACCAAGCGCAAGACATCTACGCTCGCATTGGACATCACCGTGGCCGGGCAAACACGTTCCGACGGTTGGGATTGCTCTGCCAGGAGCGTTCTGCATACATCAAGGCCGAAGAGCTCTTCAACCAAGCACTCGACATTTACTGTCGCATCGGCGATAACATGGGTCGGGCGAACGTGAAAGGCGATATTGCTGATCTGTACCGCGTGCAAGGCCTCAACACCAAGGCGGCGCCGCTATATGCAGAAGCAAAGAGTTTCTATGCTCTGATTGGTGACTCAAAGTGGGAGAGAAAATGCTCCCATTGGCTAGATGTGGTGTCAAAGGAGGGGGATTCGTCGACCACATCGCTCTCTGTTCCTGGAAATGATGACGTTCCATCTCCAGCCCCCCAACAGTGACGAATAATCGTTGTTTCATGTTGTCTTGGTTTAATGTTTCGCTGATTCTAAACGTTCCGCCTAGTAAATCCTGTATCTTCTATGATTTCGTCTCATTCCATCGATGGTCCCGTGCAGCCAAATTCGCGGTGAGACGTTCTGAGCTACCAGCGCCAAGAGGGAAGGTCAGCGGGAGGCAGGGAGCAGGATGCTGCGAGAGCAAAAGTCCTGCCCAGACGAGGGGAGCTAGGTGATGGGAAGCAAGTCATCTCAAGGCAGACATCATGATGTGTGCGATTGGCGTGCGACTGGTCGAGTTGCGTCATCGATGATGGGGTGTTCGTCCGTCGCCTCACTAATCCCCAGCTAACCGAAGCGGGTTTTTCGTGTAGCTTAAAATATGCAAAAGGGGTGGGCTCGCTTGAGGTTGTGCACGCGAGGGCTGTGTGTGACGCGGAGCTTGTGACCTTATCCGAGGGGAGAGCGGCTGCCTCGTTCCTGACCCGTAAATCGCTCACTCGAGGCCAAAATTAGACACACAAACACTATCGTTGCAGTCATGCAACAATGAGCGATTAGTACGGGTACAGTAGTGATACGAAAATAGTACAGGAGTTACCGTCCCGGCGAAGAAAAGACAACAAAGGAGACATTCAAACGAAAGAGGCGATGCAAGAGTCCCAAATGCATATGAGCATGGTGAAAATGCGGACGTAGAGAGTAGAGAGGTAAAGGCCGACGTGGCTCGTGATGATTTCCGGAAGCGACCCCGTCTGCGACACACGTGAAGCGGCATCATTGTTGAGTGGAGGTGGTCATGGTCGGCTGCTGAGCCCACGCGCCTTCGTACACGCCAAACAACATCTCTGGGAACTCATCCTCGAACACCAATGTGCCTTCGGACATGGCCATCGAGGGTTGTCTTTCACTCTGAGCGTGATGAGGGGCGGGCATGGCGATGAGGATCGAGGTGATAACTTTGCGGGGTGATGGTTGCGGTGGAGGGGGGGGTCGATGTACAATGGGGAAGACGACGAGGGGGGAGTTTTCTGGCGGCGAGTGCGGAAGTGCTGGAAGAGCTTCCATCGGTGCGGCGAGAGTTTGATGAGAGCGAAGAAGGTTGCGATGCCGAGGGATGGGTCGGCTTCCGGTTCGGGTGAAGTTGGGGTTGGTTGGCGAAGGTTACGACGGACGTCGAGATTGGCCATTCGCGGTCAATAGAGTTAGATAGAATCTCCATACTGATGTCTCAAACAGTGACTCACCATTTTCGTCGACCAAATACCATCGTCGACCTTACGTTTCTCCTGGGCCCGATATAACCACCTCCTACCTTCAGCTTTCCCGTCCTCAAAATACACTCCATGCATCACGGGCGGCTCGACAAGTTCTTCCTCCCTTAGCCTTCTGCCGAACTTATCGTGATCCCCATCCACCATTCTTCTAGTTCAGGGAAACGCAGTTCTCGACGTCTTCGTCGGATGACCACGCCCCTCCATGCAGAAAAATACGCGAGGATGCGTATTAAGAAGGCGATAAGGCGTAGACGGATATCGGCTGCTTAAATGATGAAGGTTGAGTGTCACTTTTGGGAACGACGACATGGTTAGTCGCGAGACCGGGGGACCCACCCGGAGGTTGGACACTGCAGTTGCTGGGTCAGGTGCGGAGGTCCAGTCTGGCGATTGAGCTATAGTTGTAGACATAATCGTTTCTGATGACGGACCCCTTGGTGGTGGTGTGGAATCTTGTTCGAACACTTAGGGTTCAAGGTTCGAGCGTTAAGAAGGGACGTGGGCACTGCAGGAGAGAAAGAAGAGGGTGGACATACGTAAAGGCGCCCAGACCGACCGCCTTGTGGAGCCTTACGGCTTTCAAATAAGTACGCCAAAATGTGCGCTGAGACAAAGTGACTGAGAGGTGAGTGGAGCAGTGCGACTGGTCCGTTGAGTGTCATGGCCACGTGGTGAATATTGAATTGTCCGCCGTATTTTGAACTCCGCCGATGACACTTGGTTGTTTACACGCAGTGATGGCTGATGGGCGGAAGCGACGAAATAGCATATACTCCATTTCTTTCCGACACTTTAACAAACTAGTCCCAGACATAGGGAGGTGGGAGTCAAGGATCAGGACGGGCGCCCGTCGACCAACTCGATACCGGCCTTAGCCTACCCATCCACTTGCCCCTGAGTGATGGGTCGCATTATCACACAGGAATATATCGTATGATAGCGGCGAGGAATACATTAATTGCCCCAATTGAGCGACTTGCAAGTAACCCGGGGTGCTAAACGAGCGCCAATCCTTCACATGTACGCAACGACACCGCCACCGACCACACTTTCGACCATCACATCAAGACCGATACCCACAAGCTTGGACACCCGCGAACAACCGTTGATGCCTGGCCCAATGGTTTCATGATTATCAGCACATTCTTCAGCTACTACGCCAGTGTCTGTGTCTCTGGTCAGGGTGAGTTGGAAGATTGGGCCTCAATCAATGAGCCTCACAGCATACATAAGCTCGCCGAATGTACAAGTCACCACGTGGCCAATCGATTTTTTTTGCGCGGACATATATCGAACGACGCCATTCCTCACTCGATCTTTCACGCCCTTTCTCGTTCGCTGCCCATCACCTCTTCTCTTTTGAACATAACAATCCACTTCCGCATTCTCCCACAACTCTCTGTCTTCTCGAAACTCTCTCAAAGCTCCATCGAATGGAACAATTCATGTCAAAGCTGCGTACCCGTTTCCCCGACCTCCGCCGTCGAATCCCAGTTTCGCCTCAGAGAGCCGCCGATGAAACCAGACTGGAGAGCGCCTCTGCGGTGAGTGGTACGTCTCATTTGTAGATGGGGCGGACCATTGACAAGAATATCAAACAGAACGAAAGACTCGACCGATTGTCGGACTTCAGGATTCACACCGATACCATCGTTTTTACCTCGTCCAAACCGCACGGCTCTGGTGGCAAGGCCGAGGTGGTCAAGGCGACGTATAAGCGAAAATATTGGAGTGACAAGCAAGAAATCGCTGTAAAAAAGCTTCGTTACTATCACGACGTGAATCAGCGAAAGTTCGGTAATGTAGGGACGATGGTATTTGATGTCCCCCTTTTAAATTTCCGACTGAGGCGTCACATCTAGGAATTTGTTCATGAAGTGGACATAATGGCACACTTGTCGCACGAGAACATCATCAAACTAATTGGATTCGTCGAAGACTTACAAGAGGGAAAGGCCTGGATGGTTCTGTCTTGGGAGCCGAACGGAAATGTCAGCGAGTTTTTAGCCACCGGGGAATGGGAAATACCGGAACGCCTTTCTCTTGTGAGTAAAGACCGGCCGTTGTGGAGAGGGACAACGGGCCAACCGAATTCATATTTCAGATCCAGGATACCTTTGCGGGCATCGAGTATCTCCACACGCGCCAACCGCCGGTCTGTCACGGCGACCTCAAGTCGGTGAATTGCCAGCGATTGACCCTCATTCAGGCACCTCTCACCTGACCCGAAATCATCTTAGCTCAACATTCTCGTCAGTGCTTCGTACCGAGCGATCATTACCGACTTTGGCTCGGCTCGCATTCTGAAGGAAGGTGAAGACCGCCAAGACCGGGACAAAATTCGAGATGTGACGGGGGCTTCGGCGATTGCCCCAGCTACGGACGACCCGATCGACGGCACGGAAATCACGATCGTCGTCGCTAGTAGCAATCAATTGACGTTGACTGGCCCTGCCTGGTCGCTCCGTTGGGCAGCTCCCGAAGTGGCTTTGGGGGAACCGCAGAATCTGGCCAGCGATATTTGGGCAGCTGGGTGGGTATGTTGGGAGGTGTGTAAGCTGGGTCATATAGTATCCCGGAGAGATGATCACTCAGTACTTGCATTTTGCTTCTAGGTCATGACAAACAAAGTCCCATTTCCGGAGCTTAACTCGGAAGGTGCCATCGTGCTGAAAGTTGTTGAAGGGCAAGTTCCTGCGGCTCGTGAAGACACGCAGCTGTCGCAGATAGTCAGGCTTTCTAGCCTGATGACGGACTGCTGGGCGTTCGATCCCCAGAACAGGCCAAACATCTCCCGATGCCAAGCTGAGTTAAAATGGATGGTAAGTCCCACTTTCGTTCAATCACAATAATTATTGATGCTCATCCGTTCCCAGCGGTCGATACCCCCGTTAACTGGGAGGACCAAATATTCCGACGCCCCATCGGCTGAGCTTCTCTACGAGATGGGTCACATTCACCACTCACAGGGTAACTACAAAGAAGCTATCCCGGTATTCCAACAAGCGCTGTCAGCCGCAAGGTCTGCGGGTGACCAGAACATTAGCGGGAAAGCCTTATGCGGGCTGGGAGCGGTCTACTACTGTACGACAAACTACGCCAAAGCTGAGCAATATCTCACTCAAGTACAAGACATCTGCGGCCAGATTGGTAATGACGTGGTTCAAGCGGACGCGCTTTTCCGACTGGCAAAGGTGTATCAAGTCCAATCTAAATTGACCCAAGCCGAAGAGTCCTATACCCGAGCGCAAATCATATTCTCTCGCATCAACCATGATGAAGGCCAAGCGAATACGTTGCATGGGCTAGGAAACATCTGCAGGGAGCGTTCTCAGTACTCCAAGGCCGAGGAGTTCTACAACCAAGCGGGAGACATCTACGCTCGTGTCGGGGATGACGCTGGTCGGGCAAACACGTTACGGCGGTTGGGATCGCTCAGCCAGAAGCGTTCTGAGTACATCAAGGCCGAAGAACTCTTCAACCAAGCACTCGACATTTACTCTCGCATCGGCGGTAAACGGGGTCGGGCAAACGTGAAACAGGAACTTGATTATCTGTACCACGTGCAAGGCCTTACGACCAAAGCGGCGCCACTATTTGCGGAAGCAAGAAGTCTCTATGCTCTGATTGGCTACTCAGAGATGGAGAGAGCCTGCTCCCGTTGGCTTGATGTGGTGTCAAAGGAGGGAGATTCGCCGACCACATCGCTCTCTGTTCCTGGTAATCATGACGTCCCATCTTCAGTCCTCCAACAGTGACGAGTACTCGTCGCTTCATATTGTCTCGTTTCAACGTTCGATTTATTCTCAACGTTCCGCCTAGTACCCCCTGTATATTCTATGATTTGGTCTCATACCATCGACAGTCCCGTGCAGCCAAATTTGCGAATGAACTGCCCTGAGCTACCCCCGCCAAGAGCGCAGGTCACCGGGAGACGGGGGGCAAGATGATGCAAGAACCAAGCTCTGACCAGGTGGTAAGAAGTAAGCAACCCCCCGTCGAGGGTCCCTTGTAGCCAGATTCGCGAATGAACTATCCTGAGCTCACAACGCCAAAATGGCCGGTCAGCGGGAGGCAGGGAGCAACACTGTACGCGAGCAAAAGTCCTGACCAAATGTGGAGACTCAAGTAGTGAGAAGCAGGTCATCTCAAGATAGATATGTGCGCGATTGGCGCGGGGGGTCTAGTTGAGTTGCGTCACCGATGGGGTGTTTCGTACGCCGACTCACTAATCCCCAGCTAGGCGAGGCAGGTTTTTCACGTTGCTTAAAATATGCACAAGGGGTGGGCTCGCTTGGGTTGCGCACGCGAACGCTTTGTGTGACACGCAGCTTGTTACCTTATCCGAGCGGACACGGAGAACCTGAGAACGGCTGCCTCGTCACAGCCTGTAAATCGCTCACTCAAGGCCAAAATTAGACACACGCACACTATCGTAACAGTCATGCAAAACACGAGCGATTAGTACGGGTACAGCAGTAATACGAAAGTAGTACAGGGGTTATCGCCCCGGCGAAGAAGCCACAAAAAAGGAGACATTCAAACGAAAGAGGCGATGCAAGAGTCTCAAATGCATATGGGATGGTGAAAATGCGGATGTAGAGAGGTAAAGGCCGACGCGGGGTCGTGATGAATTCGAAAAGCGATCCCATCTGTCACACACGTGAAGCATCATGGTTGAGTGGAGGTGCCAAGGACGTCATGGTTGGCTGCTGAACCCACGCGCCCTCGTACGCGCCAAATATCACCTCTGGGAACTCGTCCTCGTCCCCGAACACCAACGTGCCTTAGGACATGGCTGCCAGAGGTTGCCTTTCGTTCTGAACGTGATGAAGAGCGGGCATGGCGATGAGGATCGAGGTGACGACTTTGCGGGGTGATGGCCGAGGTAGAGGCAGGCCGGTCGACAACGGGGAAGACGACGAGGGAAGAGTGTGCTGGCGGCGGGTGCGTAGGCGTTGGAAGACCTTCCGTCGGTGGGGTGAGAGTTCGATAAGAGCGGAGAAGGTAGTGGTGCCGAGGGTTGGGTCGGCTGGCTTCGGGTGAGGGTGAGGTTGGTAGAGGCGGGTCGGTGGACAACGGGAAAGACGGCGAGTGCGTAAGCGTCGGAAGAGCTTCCATC
>KN823323.1:8054-18449 GCA_000827465.1 Tulasnella calospora MUT 4182
ATTTATGCTAGCTACCAGAATGGGAAAGTGCTATCTGCTAGAGAATGGGAAATCTCAGCTGCATTGAATGGGAACAAAAGGGGTGTGTAAGTGGTATGAATGGGAACTTGGACATTGAGACAGTAATGGGAACTGCATGGCACAATTAAGCAGTAGACAGGTTGGGGGAGACACACTGGAATTTGAAAGTCAATTTTGGGGGTTGCCCAGATAATTTCCCATTTTGTAGTTACCATGGCTCACTTCCTCGGCCTGCACCGCCTCCAATCCCCAAGCGACAGGCAACGTCCCTTCCTCGTCACTAGGGCTCCCAACTACCCACCCCGTTCCAGCGAGCTGGTCGTCCGCATTCAAGGCAAAGTCGTCGCTGTAGAGCTTGGTCCACTTGGAAATTGGTCACGGTCAGTATTCTCGTTTGGAAACCATGTTGATGATACTCACGTGCGCTATGGCATAGACGTACCAATACTGCAGCCTGCGCTAGAGCCGTTAAAAGCGTCACGCTTGGCTGCCAAGATCCAAACATTCAAGCTTGGCTTGACACATTGACGGCTTCAATGACCTACGTCAAGGCATTCGGCATCTTGTGTGTCAGACTCCAGATGTCGCATCCAACGCGGCGATCAGGCACCTTCCAGTAGCCGAGGATACGGTTATGAAGTTCGAGCATCGGGTCTTTCAAAGGGTGCGTATCGTTTTTCACCGTTGTCGGACCTCTCTCATCCGCTCTCTTCAGCGCGGCACCTTTCGCTCCGTTCCCGACATTTTTGATGCGAATCACCTCCTGCAAGAAGTCGCTCCTCAATGGACAATAACCGACCCTTTGCCCGTATTTCAGATCACCCCTGATCCGCCTGGCCTCGTAGCTCTCGACCCAACGTTGATCCAAGTCGGGGATTTCGTCGACGTTTCCGCTACCATCTCGATTACTCTCAACCAGCACCGACAATTTTACGTCTCCAACTCTCTGCTGCGAGTCATCCAGTTGATGCAGGCCCCGACCTTTGCCGAGGCTGAGGAGGCTGAAGTTCCCGCCAACCAGGAGGACGAGGGTGGTGGTCCTGTTTTGGACTTTGTTCCACCGGCCGCAGTCCCTGGTGATACAGTGATGACGTCGGATGCGCCTTCCGCTTAGCAAGTAGCTTGGTGTTTTTCTGACTTTTATTGTTGTATTCATTCTATTTTACTCTCGTGTGATGCATTGGCGTAGTTATCACGATGTCGTGGTTGTACTCACGTCGAGGTATGCTGACGCCACCGCTCATTCGGCCTTAGTTATGGTTTGTCGCATGGGCTCCCTTCCGCAGTTCAGTCGACTAGCTCTTCACAAAGCACCCGCCCGGCCTTTTCACCAGCAACGTTACTTGCCTTGGTGGTAGGCCATGAGTATACTTTTATGACGAGTGTGCCGTAATGCGCAAATTTTCGGCTCAACCAGCCATCCTAGTTTTGGGCGTTGGTTTTCTAGTGTGACTTATGCCCCAAAGTTGGTTGCGGATATTGAACACGATGGGAGGAAGAACATACGCGTAACAAGGACGGGGCACCAATGTTCGATGGATCTCAGGGGACTTGCATTTGGGGGTTGAGGACGGTGTAAGCGATGAACAACGGTGTGGCGAATTGCAAGCGCCATAGTCAAGTGTGAAGTGAGGGTAAAATTCCAGCTCTTGAGACCGCGCGTATAGGCTGCTAGTCCTGGTTTCAGAGTCAAGGGAAGTCGGGGATGGTGGAGGCAAAAAGTGCGCGGTCCTTCAAACATGGACGGACATGTTCCACCGGCTGGATGCATAGCCGGTTGCCGGAAGCAGTGTGCCGGATCTTGGGCGCCTCACACCGGTTCCGGCGAGAGCATCTACGGACAAATATGACGCATTTTGTTGGGATTTGACCTCTTGAGACTCTACTTTGTGTCGTAGTTCTCACAAAAGACGCTCGTCACGGTTTTCAAGGATGCAACCACATGAGCGAACTTATTTATATGAAAATTTAAAGTGGCATCGAGCATTCATTAAGCATTCATAGAGGAAAAGAAAATGCTAAAGAGATATATCACAGTTAATTAAAGAGCTTCGACTCCTTCTTAGGTGAGAAATAATGCAAAATCGTATTTTCCCTTTTTGGAAGAGGGATCGGTCGAAGCATCCTCTTCCTCAGTGTATGAAGAAGGGGAGTGCAAACGACTCCTGGCTTTCGCAAGTAAAGGGTAAAGCCAACCGTACTGAACTCGAACCGCTGAGCAATACCACATGGGAACCACTGCTTCTCTCTGTGATCAAACCAGTCTACCTCGCTGCCTGGTATCCATTTCATCTGCTCCAATAAACCCCTGTCATCCACCAAGGACCACGCTCGTCCGCGAACAAGGACCCGAATGTAGATTGCAGGTGCAGTATCTTCCTGTAAATGAACGGTGTATTAGCTGGAGGCGCTTCCCAACAAGACCCGATGCTGAGTACCATGCTCCAAATGCAGATAAAGATGGTGATCCCCTCAGCGCAGAGGCGGTGTTCTGCTTGTTCCAAGAGCAATTCTTGAACCTCCCGCCAATTGCCGGCAACCATATTTGTCCATGCGAGGCCAGCGGCACATTCCAGGTTTCCGGTCAGAGGAGAGACGATTCGGATGGTGGAATCATCGATACGTCGGAAATGAGCGACGGAGTGATCTGGAGTAAAGTACGGCTCATCGTTTGGGCGGATGCGATGCTGTGGGCTGGGGCATGGGCACATGTGAAGCAGCTGGTATCCCGAGTTGATGCAGCAGTAATCGCAGAAACCCCATAGACATGTCTTCTCAGCACGGCGGGTACAATCATGGTTGGAGGGCTGAGAAAGTAAGGCGATGCAAGGGGAGAATGCTTGGGCCATTGTGAAGAGGGTTGAACACGAGCAAGCAGGTACATAGGGACGAACTCATAATATTATTGGGACCATTCCAACTCCAACTTGCGGTTCGGTTGGCCTAAACTACTGTCTCCAACGGTGCGGCCATTTTGTACAACACAAAGGCCCAACAGCTTGAGACGCAAGTCGTTGTTCAGGCTGAACCTTCGCCGAGTCGTGCCTTTCGCGCTGATTCTTGCAATTCAAACCGACCTTCGCATAGAGTGTCCAACCGCTCCAACCGAATCATCTCGGAGATGACACCAGGAGATTGGCGACGTTGGATTTTCATCAGGTCAAATGTTCGTAGAATCAGCACGTTCTTGAGACCAACCGCCCGCGACACCATGACGTAGGCTGATTCCAGAGAGGCAGCACTTGCGATGTCAAGAACGACATGTTTCAAAGTTCGAGCCTGACTTTTGTAATCGGTGAACGAGTATGCAGGCAAAAGCGGCAATTGAGTACGGTTGACGGTGATGGTCCGTTGATTACTGAGAGGGAGTTTCATCGAAACAGAGTCAGGAAAAACCGGTACAACACCGGGCTCCAAGCCTGGTAGGTTAACGACTGCCCCTTCAACCTGAACAAACACCGCTTTAGCTACCCGATCCCCGCTGTCATTCTCATCATAGACAATGCGCTTGATCACACCTTCAGCACCATTCACCACCCCCACAGAAGTCAATATGTTGTGAAGGATCATGACTCGCATCCCAACCGCAAGCGGCAATCGACCAAGGCGATCATGGGTTTTGGTACTTGACGGATAGTCAAGTAACACGTCACGGAGAGGACCGTCAACGCCTTTACTGCTCATTTTATCGGCCGATAAGTACATATGAAGCTCCTTGTGTACACGCGAAGCGTAACTTTTTGCGGCTTCAAGGTTCCATCGGTCTCGCATCACCTTGTCCGCCGTAATGAGAGGAGCATCGATCCATTCGTCCCTTTCAAATTTAGCGGTTGCTATATCTCGTTTAAGAAAAGCGTTTCGATCGGCCTGTGTGCCTTTCCCTTTTGCCACACGCTCAATAATATTGACATATTCTTTGTCCAGTGCCGCACGGTAGTTGTCGGTTAGAAGCACCACCTCCTCAATATTCGCCCACAAGTTCTGGCCATGAGTAGCTTTCTGACCGCGTGAGGAGCTTGCATTGACCGCTTCTTGATCCTGGACGCTGTCAGTATGATTAGCATTGGATTGTAGGGGTACTGCTCTCCATAACGATCGATCTCCAACGGGAGGCAACTGCCGCGGGTCACCAAAAAAGGTCATGTTAATTCCTCCAAACGGACGATTGTTCGCTTTTACTAAACCTAGTCTCGTACTCATCAGGGAGAAGAACTCAGCACCAACCATAGAGAATTCATCGACAACAATATCAGTTACTCGCGCAAGACGAATCTGAGCCCTTTCCAAAGCTTTCGCGCCCCACCTCGATTTTTCTCCAACAAGGGCGAGAAGCGAGTGAAGTGTTGTACCTTTTATTGCGTAAGCAGCGATACCGGTAGGTGCGGATCTTTTCAACGATTCAGAGCAGTTGAGCTTTGAAAACAGTGATGTCACTGCAGCAATCACTCTGCTCTTCCCTGTGCCACCTGGTCCAGCCACAATCATCATGAGCTGTTCTGTGCTCTGGCTAATCTTATGGTAAGCGATGACTTTCAGTGCCCGAGCTTGCCTCGAGTTCAATTCAAACTCATTGATGAGTCCGTTAACGATTTGGTCAGCATCTTCCGTCAGCAAGGGATTTTCATCGTGAATCAGCATACTTTGCGTCTGGAGAGATTCCGTGGTTTCCTCAGCAACTAGACTTGACGCTAAGTAGTCCCCAGAATCATTGGTCTCCTCAGGCTCACCAGATGCTGTTTCCAGTGCGTTCTTATACTCCGCCATCATCTTCTTCCAAGTAACCATGTCATCACCCCATGAGGACTCCGCTCGTGCCGCATCATCGATGACAATTCCATCCTCGCATACCTCAATGTGGTTCAAGCCCATCTCTGTTGCATGTGTAACGGTGTCCTCTGCACAAACAACTCGACGTTCCGCACGAGAACGTGTTCTGTCCAAACCATTCCTGTGGGAAGGTGCTTCCAACAGTTGAGGTGCGTATTCCCGAATTGCATTTAATACTTCTGACTCCTCATCATCTAGGCGATCGTCGCCCACCACTCTGTCATCACTCGCCGACTGCACTAGCCGCTCATCAATCAAGCCATGCGTAGCAATGCCATTACGCCGCAGCTCATTATACTCATCCTTTGCGTCCCTGCACTCATGAAGGTGGTTCATGTTCGCGATTATCTTCAGGCTCTCCTCACTAAACATGCATCGTTCAAAGGCGTTCGACCAAGACTCCCCCGGCTGACGTAAATCGTCCAAGGACCTCCACGGTTTAAATAGGAGCAGCATGTCACTACAGTACCTCTCATAGTTGGAATTTTTCGCGGCAAGGGTTGGCCCAATCAACACAGGAACGAGACACGACCGACGAAGGCGCGTGAGGTGAGAGTCAAAGTGCGGATGCTCTTTTTGAAAACGGATACGAGGCATTGGCTTCGCGCCTCTGCCATCTTTCTTTGCTTCTAGACGGCGATCCTCACTTTTCATTGTGATGCGTTCCGTCGTAGCTACATACCAATACAGTGGTAAGTCACCCAAAGAGTCTCCACGAAACAAGTAGTCCTTCAGCTGGCTATGGGGCAGGGAAAGCTTCCCTTCGCGGCTCAAGTCTATCACAACCTCATCTTCGTCGACTTCATCGGAGTTGGGCAGGTGAGCAGCTTCCAAGCTTTCAAGGCCATCAACCACGTCATCAAGGTTGCTCATCAGCTGAAGGTCAAGCGCAACATCATCCGCCGTTGGCGCCGATGCATCTGACTCTTTTTTCGATTCTTTGGTCAGCCAGCCACGGAAAGCCGCCCAATACAGGGTTTTAAATTCATGTGATGTGTAATGGTCTCCATCACCATCTCCAAGACCCAACAGGTACATGGCCACTTGCTGACCGGAGAGTTCCTGCTGACCAATTAGAGCGTTGCAGGCCTTCGAAAGAAGCTGTTGGCCCTGACGGGCGGCGGAGTCGCATGCCTCTGGACGACCGGATTCCTGTGCTTCCTGTGTCACCTTCTTCACCTTTTGGATAACCACTTGCAACGCAGCAAACGCAACGTGTGTGGGTAAAGCGGCCTTGGTAATGTAATCAGTGATGTAATAAATTAAAGCCTTAGCTGCCGCCCCGGAGCCGATGAAACTAATGTCCATGTTACTCTTTAACAGCATAATAATAACTTCATTGTATGCGTTGATCCAGGGGTGACTCTGACGGGGTAGAATTCCTCCTGTCTCAGGGTCCAACTCATTCTGGGGCCGCGTTGAGCCATCCATCCGCATGCGGCAGTGCTCGTCGTCCCTCTTTTCACCTTGACGTAAGTACTTCCAGCACATTTCTCGATGAAGCTGCCAATTGCTATCAACCACAATTCGATATAGCTGACGTTGAAACTCGGTGTCGAACTGCTTCTCAAGTTCGAGGAACTCGGGTGGTAGGGGGCAATCGCAGGGGCAATCATCTCCTACAACAGTGGCCGGACATGTACAGGGAACATCAGGGGCCGTTGGAGGTTTTGGGCAACGAGTAGTACATGGATGGCGTTCGCCTGCAGGGCGCTTCCCATAGACGGCGTCGGCCTTCGAAACCGGTGTTTTGGAACTGGGTACATCAGTTTTTATAGTGTCATCGAGCCAAGCGAAGAGAGAATTTTTGAAATCTCCATCGCTCTGAAGTTTTGACCTGAGCTCGTCAGGACCGAGAGAACCAGAGATCCAAATAAGCAAATGGCAGTGTAGAGAGCCACGACCTTGGGCTTCTATTGTTCCATAGTAACCAGAGACTTTCCCAAACAAACCCCCTAGAGGGTTGTCCATGTCAATGACAACGTCTATAAAAGCTCTCATAATTGCATGGAAAAAACGTGCAGCTGCTGCAGGATTTTTCGAAAGAAGCAGTTTGCGCTCAAAATTGGAAGGGAGATCCGGATAGTTCGAGTCTAGATCCACTTTCAGCCCTGCAAAGTGACAGAAAATAGGACTGTGAAGATCCGCAGGGTTGAGTGTTATAAACAGAGCAGGCGATCCTAGCCAATGAATCAAGCTACGAATTTCATTTCGCATCTTAACCTTTGTAGCAGGGGACCCAGGAACGCTTGAGGCTATCACATTGACCTTATCCAAGAGCTCGAACAATGCTTTCTCTTCATCCGTTTGAGGAGCTACATAGCCGCGACTAACCTTCGAACGTTCAATCACAGAATCGCATGCGGAGGCTTCAACGCTGGAGAGAAGTTCAGCGGCACGATCATACGAAGCAGACTTAACCTTGAAGCGGGCGGACTTGGAAGTTGCACGGCGTTGCAAAATGTTCATAGCAACAAAGGAGAAAGAGTTGTCAGTCTGGGGCAAGGTGTTGTCAAGGTTGAGTAGGTGTTTAACATGAGCGTGCATATTGAGGGGAACACGCCTCTCTTTATTCTCAAAACCTCCTACACCAAAGGGAAAAATATGGGGGAACATGCAAGGGAAAAGTGAAGGATTATCGTACTCGCTCACTGGTGCCTGGCTATGAGGGACGGAAAAGGCACCACCGCCAGCTTTCCAATGTTTGATGGCAAGGGCCTTATTTTCGCGAATCGTCAAGCCTTCGATGGATTGGGCGATGACACCGCTAACAGGAGTCGGTATTTTGTCGCCAACAACAGGTTCGTCGGTCTCATTAGAGTAGCCCGATGATTCAGCGTCTCGAGGAGCCGATGGCAGATGCGAGAGAAAGACACCGTTTGGAACAGAGGGGTCGTCAAATGGCAGTAGAGCGTCAAGATTAGCAGTGCTCAGCGTAACATCCTTGTAACCGGAATGGTTGTCTTTAAGCCAGGTCAGTAGCTCCCATACCACACGGCGCCTAGCAAGGAGTGGGGTCATCTTTTGAATTTCCTCAGGGCTGGGGTACACGGACCCTACAAATAAGACGCAAATTGTTTCGCCCAAGACTTCCTTGGGTGGGGGGAGAATTGACAACAAAGAAGAGCATTCGTTTGCAAAAGTGATTGTATTGCCATGCATGTATCGTTGGGAAGGAGCACCCGAGGGGGAAGAAGGGTCAAGTCTCGATGAATACTTATGAATTGTGCAACGAACACGATACCTTGCGACAAGGGAGAGCTCAACAGGAGTGGCAGTGTCAAAGAGTTCACAAATGTGTCGAGGAACAGAGTCATGACCTAAGAAATTGTCGTTGGCAAGAGCTAGAGGTGGCAACTGGAGTTTGGAGAGGTGGCCTGCACAAGATTTACAAACCACGAGCTTTTGAACCCCAGAGTCATCAACGGCAAATCCGCTCGAATTCAGAATGGCATCGTTAAATGCAGCAGATTCATAGCCCTTCGGACGGATAGCGGAGGGAAGGGACGGATTTTGGAGAACAGCGAGCTGCTCGTCAGATAAAGATATAAGTTCCGTTTGGGAAGCAAGGAGGCGTTCCGAACAGACCGCGCAAATGACCATACGCATATTTTGATTCGAGAATTTATCGAGCCAGCCATCAATGATCGCAGTCTTGATATCCTTCGATACGGAAGGTGGAAACTGTGAAGATATTTTGCGATCAATGAGGTAAGCGACGGCTTTATTGACAGCATCATCTGAGGGAACATCAGGAGCTTTAGGAGGTTCCGGACAGGAGTGCTGTACAACACAGACCACATTCTCGCACTCAGGTTTACATTCATGAGCGCGGAGAAGACGAATCCAGTCATCTTTTTTAAGTTTAGACCATCTATCTACATTGTAGGCGATAAGCAAAGTGCGCAGACTCTCTTTTACAAGGCATTCAAGCGGTAGGTTCTGGAGTTTGACGGTACCCGAGGGATCAATCTTAACCGAAAGAGAGCCACGAGCGGAAGAGGAACTTGAATCGGTGGAAGCCTTTGGCTGAGACTTGGATTTCGGAATGGGGTTAGACTTGGAGCGCGAAGTCTTGGACGGCTTAGAAGAGTAAGCGCCGTGCGAACGAGCAGAAGGCAAAGGAGCGGGAGCGACGGGAGCGCCAGGAGAGAGAGTGGGAGCGCCAGTAGAGAGAGAGGCCGATGAGGCAACGTTCACGGAATCTGAAGGCAAAAGGTCAGAGGCAAACAAAGAGATAAAATCCAAAGCACGAACCAATTAGCTCTACATAATTCTCTAAGGAGTTGATATAGGCATCGAACTCCACAGAAAGGTCAGATATATCATAGTCTGACGACGCATCGTCGCCGTCGGTCGGGGGGGAACGGGGATTGGGAATGGGGAGACCGACTACAACAAGAAAATGACTAAGCAACACGGCCAGTAGAAAGAAGACAAGGCATACCGGGGGCAGAATCGACGATGGCAGAAGCAAGCTTGCAAGTGGCGACGGTGGCGCTGGGAGAAGAATAAGAAGAAGATGCTAGAAGGGAAGCGATCAGAAAAGCGAGAGAACGATAGAAAAGGGAATGACGCTACCAGACATAACGCGCAGCAGAGCAACAGGCAAGCACAGAGCAAGGACGAGGAGAGAGGAAAGAGGGAGGGGGGAAGGAGAGGAACAGAAGGCAGGAGCAAACGAGGCGAAGGACAAAACAGACCAGCAGACGAAACCAAAACAGGAAGCAGGCAGGCAACAGAAGCCAAGGACGCGAGCAACACGACAACACACGGAAAACGAAGGAGAAAAAAAAGGAACACGGAGCATAGTAAAAAGAAGGGAAGTGGAACGGACGCAGAGAAAAACAGATGGAGACGGGAGCAGGGAAAGGCGCGGGGAGGCGCCGGAACGGCAGAGGGAGCGGAAGTTCAAACCGAGACCGAGGGACGAGAAGCCGATGGGTGCTTAAAGACATCGTTATTCCTGCTGGTAAGACCCATCACCCTACCATGACGGGTTCTGGGAATAACGCGTATTGGTCAGCGAAATCATTTCCTAAGAGGAAAGGTGTGTTCATTCCTTTAACGACGTAGGCTTCGACACTGATTACTACGTTTCCGCGGTCCGTGGGAAATTCTACTTTGAGGTCGGCGAACCCAGAGATGGTGGATTTACCGGTAACTTGTATAAGATTGACCTTGTGGCCGGTTCGTAATTTAGGTTTAGGTTGTAACTGATTCCATAGCGTACTAGATATTAATGTAATATCCGAGCCCGAATCCACTATTATTTCTGTATCCGTTCCGTTAATATTAGCTGGTACAGTCGTGGCTTTAGCGCCTAAAAAGGAAAATATGGCAGGGCAAGAGAGATATTGTTTTAATTCGATAGTTTCCCCTTCTTTATCATCCTGCTGAATAATGGACGTAGCGAAAGCGTGAGAAGGGCGTTGTGGAGAAGAGGGCAAAATTACGGTTACAGAGGATGTATGGGCGTTAGGGGTAAGCAATTCTCCTTTCGGAGGTTCGGATCCCCCCAGTTTCGACTTACTAGAAGTATTCGAG
>KN823324.1:0-37289 GCA_000827465.1 Tulasnella calospora MUT 4182
AAACTTAGAGCAAGCTAAGGGCAAGCTTAGAGCAAGGTTAGCACAAGGTTAGAGCAAACTTAGAGCAAGCTTACCACAAAGTTAGAGCAAGCTTACCACAAGCTTGCCCTTAGTTTGCCCTTAGTTTGCCCTTGGTTGGCCCTTAGTCTGCTCTTAGTTTGCTCTTGGTTTGCTCTTAGTTTGCTCTTAGGTTGCCCTTAGTTAGTCCTTAGTTTGCTCTTAGTTGGCCCTTAGTTTGCTCTTAGTTTGCACTTTGTTTGCATCAGTTCCCAATTAGTTCATCCTTAGTCGTCCTTAGTTCGCCCTTAGTTCGTCCTTAGTTCGCCCTTAGTTTGCTCTTAGTTTGCGTTGGGTTTTTCACCCCTTTCCCATCCATATAAACCCAAAATTTATATACCATCAGAATCCCCTGATTTTTCTCTATCTAACCATGCAAAAATCATGGGGGGTTAGGCGAACTCAAATAGTGACTTTTGTTCCCCCAGTCCTTATAATCAGTAAACGTATAGAAATCCGCTCAATAGAGCTTACCTACCGTGGTCCAAAGGTTCGCCCAGGGGGTGGATAGGGTGAAGGGCTGGATTGGATCGTGAACGAAAGGTGGCGGCCGTTGGAAAGTGGCGCAGCTTAAATTTGGAACGAGGATTAGCTAAGGGTATTCAAGATTATTTCGAGATACTTACCTCACGTTCTATGAGGCGATGGCGTTGGGGTCGGTGTGGGAGGCGAATGCACGGAGAGAGGGGCCGTGCTGGTTTGTTCGCGAGGTCGGGCCGCTTAGGATCATAGAATATTAGTAAATAGCTAATACAGGGGATGTTGGAACGCTGTACCTAACATATCCCACAGCATTGCCAAACGCGCCGCTGGGTGTGCGTGTTCGCGTTGAAGATCAGCGAAACGTCGTGCGAGATGTTGAACTGTCTCAATTTGGTAAGAGAGCTAGTGAACGTATTGGAAATAAACTCGAAAGGCTTACCGAAGCTATCTCAAAGCATCTTCGAGTGCGTCGTCAGAGTCCTGCGTTTGTTTGGAAGGTGAACAAGGGAGTGACAGTCCGGTCGTTTGAATGGTTAGACTGGCTATATTCAATAAACCAGTAAGTTACAGTATTTGAAAGAAGTAGGAAATGCTTGCCTAAGACATCTCCCAAAGCGATCAAGAAGGTGGAGCCCGGGTCCGGCGTTCATGCGGGAGCTAGGACCGGATATATCAGATAATAGAGTTAGTACGAACACGTGAGATGAGTTTGCGAGGCTTACATCAGGGAGCGCAAAGCGTTTAAGAAGGCGGCACGAAGGTGTTGATGAGGCGTTGCACCCGATTTGGAGGTGAACGGTCGAAGGCTCGTGCCGAAGTTCGAAGGTTTTTGGAGATGAACGGACGGGAGCCGCCCTCGTGGCCCATCTGCCCGATATCCGACGAGCTAAATTAGTAATAGAGTTAGTGAGATCACATAAAATTGAGCCAGAAGACCTTGCCCACAAGGTCCCGTAGCGTTCGAGGAGATAGATACGGCGTTCTTTTAGGAGCGAACGAACAGGGGCGGCTGGAATGCTGGAATTTAGGTTAAGTCGAGGCTGTAAACCCAAAGTAATGGCTTCAAAATGCTTACCTAATACATTTCAAACCGGTTCTCAAGGTAGCGCCGGGGCGCGGTGTTCCCTTTGAAGGTGAATAGACGGAGGTGGCGCGGGTGGGGTCGTGCGGGAGGTGAGGGTACCGAAACCGGGTGCGAGAGTCAATGGACATAATAGAGATGAGTTTGAAACGCTTACCTTAGGTCCTTGCGGAGCGTTTGAGGAGGTGTCGCTAGGGTGTGGCGTTCGTTTTAGAGACGAGCGGACGGGAGCGCCCGTCTTCGCCGTGCGAGAGGTTCTGGCTAATTTCGGTAACAGTGTCAGTGGTAATACATCAAAGAAAATGATTACCTAATACATACCAAAGCGTTCGGTAAGGCGGCGCCGGAGTACAGCGCTGGTTCTGGAGGCGAACGAATGGGAATGCAGCCCTGGCAGTCATGCGGGGGGTCCGACTCACTGTATTTGGTAATCGAGTGAGTCGACATATTGAGAGTGAGTTTCAGACGCTTACCTGAGCTATCCTAAAGCATTTCATATGGTGGATCTAGGGTGCGGTGTTCGATTTGGAGGTGAACGAGCGGGGGTGGTAGGTGAGCGAACGGCGATGCCGCAATGATCGTGCGAAGGAGAGTGCAAGTCTAAACAGCTTACCTAATCCTACTGAAAGGGGAAGTTCCAGAACGAGAAGATCGTCAAGGTTCCGCATCCAGGAGAGCGAGCATGTGCAGTTCTCCGACGGTCGCATGCTAGGTTCGACCTGGGCTGGGAGCCTGAGCGGGCGGCAGCCGCGGTTGCGCGACAGGTGGAATACTGCGATAACCAGTCAGTAAGTAAAATGATAGGAAATTAACATCAAGAGGCTTACCTTATCTTCTCGAGTGCATTGCCAAACGTGGCGAAGGCATACTGTGGTGGCGTCCGGAAGATGGAAAGATGTCGGCGGCGCTGGGGGTCGACGGGTCGAATACTGAGATGGTCAGTAAATACAAGGATAATGATTTGAGGTTAAAAATCTTACCTAATCTTCTCGGATTGGGTTAGGAGGCGGCAGCGGGAGGGCGAAAGAAAGTGGCGAAGGCGAGAAGGCGAAGGCGAGAAGTCGAAAGACGGCGGCAACGGGGAAAAAAACAAAGTTACTCACCAGGAGCCAATGAATAACCTACCCGAAGTATTTCTAAAGGTATCATTGGGGTTTTGCGCTGGTTTTGCACGTGAACCTGCGGAAGAGGTCTGGACGACGGCGGAGGGAGAGGTGGGGACAGGTTAAAGGGTCGTGCCGAAGGTCGATCGAGAGGTGGGGGGGCAACAGGTGGAAGGCTGGTGTCGAAGACGACTGCGGAATGTCCTAAAGAAGCTACGTCGTCAGAATATCTATTACTTACCTAATGCCCTACAAAGCGTCGCTGGGGTTCTCGATGGCGTGTTCTGGATTCGAAGGTGAACGGACAGAGAGGGGTGTCGTAGCAGCCATTCGGAAAGTGGACTGGCTAAATTTGGTAAGACATTAGCGAATGTAAATGAGGACGGAATCTGCTCCAGACCAGGACATACGAACCTTGCTCCCAAAGTTACCCGTCCTCCACAGCAGACCCACCGCCCGTCCCCATGATCCGTTCCTTCCGTTAACGTTTGGTACGAGCTGGTCAATGGTATCATCGTAGCCGATGCGCGCGTCGAAGCCTTGAAACGTTCTTGGGAGGTCTATTTATTATTGTCGAGGTGAAGATGAGGCCCCTATGGGATTTGGACCGAACGAACGGGAGGGAGGCTCGTAGTGGTCATTCACAATGTCGGTCTACTTAATTTCAGCAATACGATGAGCTAACGTGTGATAAAAAGCTTACCTAGAATGTGTGGAGACCTCCCAGAAGGTGGAGATGGTGAGTTGCACTTGATTCGGGGGTGAAGGAGGAGGTTGGACGGTCGTAGCGATCGTTTAGCAAATCGGACTGGCCTATTTGAGTAAATAAGATTAGCTAATGTATCATAAAAGGACGTCAAACGCTTACTTAATGTTTGCGAAAACATTGCCAAACGTGGTGATGGCGGTCGAGCGAGATTTAGACCGAACGGACTGTTGGCGGATACAATGGCAGTTACTATAGCATTACCATACTTACTGTCGCTAGCACCCGTAGCCTAGTATGTTTATAGCTTATTGTTACGGTTACCCCTTTTATTATGTATTTCCCATTGTATCTACTTACTATAAGTACACGAGTAGTAGCATACATTGTAGGAATAAGACTTATCGAACCCCCCTTCCGATCCCCATTCCTTTCGCCCCGGTCTCCTCTCCGGAGAATTTTCCAACACGGACAGGAGGAGGCTCGTGGTCGTGGTTCGAGACGTCCCGCCTCGTGGCGGTCATTCGAACGGAAACTCGCTAAACGAACAAGTATCCAAAAGGTTGGGAAATGAATTAAAACGCTTACATAACATACAGAGAAGCATCTTCGATGTGGTGCTCGTGTCGGAATCGAAGGCGAACGAATGTGAAGGGTCACGGCGGTTGGGTGAAAAGCGGGGCAGCCTCAATTTAATAAAAGAATTAGCGAACGCATTGAGAGAGAAGTCGAAACCCTTGCTTACTATAGTCCAAAGGTTCCCAAAGGGTGGTGCTAGCTGGTCGTGCTGCATGTGAAGGTGAACGAAGGGAGGTGTAAGGGTCGTGGTGGTTTTGGGGCCCTTCAAGATGTGGAAGTGGCTTAACTTGGTGAAAGTGCTTGAAGAGAGTTCAAAACGCTTACCTAAGACGTCGCAAAGGCTGCGCTGGGGTGCCGCGTTTGATGGCGGCGCCAGGGTCATTCGAGACATGGAGACGGGTTTGATGATATGACGGAGTCAAACCGAACGGAAGTTTAATTATCAGTGGATATTCTTAAGCGGAACTAGGTTTTCAATATTCCTCACCTTGTGGGTTCTCTTAGGTTTGCTCGGTTCGATCCTGGCGGGTGGTGAGAGTCCCTCGTTCCTGACGAGGTGGAAGGTCGTGAGATTACGATCGAGCGCCCATTTATATTACTCACCTTTTCCCCACGCTGTAAAATATTTTTTGGTGGTGTAGCGGGTCGAATCGTTGCTTGGGTTTGGCGTGCAGTAGTTGGACGGCCGCGTGTTACTTACTCTCAAGGACTTAGCGGCTAACCCCGTGATGCTTAATTCGCCACAACTCGTTCCTTCACCTTCAAATCAGATACCCCACCCCAACTCCATCACGTAGCCCGATCTATCCCTCTTAGATTCTCCCCTGCCACCGCCACCGCCACCGACACCTAGCCCACCGTCACCATCCATGTCTTCGAGGATGAACCTCCGCCGATGGACGTTGTTACCTCATCATCGTCCGCCATCCCGGTGGAGGAATCGTCAACTCTTCCTCTTACCCATCCATCGACGACGGTGTTTTCGAGGTTTTGACTACCGCCAGTCACACCCACCTTGGAGACGTCGGTACCGGTCTTCTGTCGATGATGCGGTTGTCGAAGTCCTCACCACCAAGGACTGACGCGCCCTCGGCAAGCTCACGAGTGAAGTCGAACAGGCCAAGCGCTCCCTTTCCTCCCAGGTGTCCACCAAGTTCGAGATTGAATCCTTCGAACGCGGTTCTTCTCTGCGACGGCTGCCCCTTGGCCCTTGGGATCGAGACCACTGGCGGTGTCTTCACCAAGATCATCCCCTGCAACACTCTGTACGTCTTTCTTTTGTCGATTAGTTGATGACTTTTCTGACCTCTCTTTCCACTATAACATCCCCACCAAGAAGTCTCAGATGTTCTCCACTGCTGCCGACAACCGGCTATCGTCGCCATCCAGGTCTTCGAGGGGGAACGCCACATATCGAAACGCTGAAGATAATGGGTTCGAGATCACATCTAAGATCTTTACTAACTGTCGTACCCAATTAAGCCTCCCCTCCTTCACTTTCAAACCCGCCAAGACACCCCGGCACCCTCTCGTGACCTAAGCGGAAACGTTTGGGGCCTGCCGGTACCGTACGTTGGACTTAGCTTCAAATCTGGCCTGACCCCACTCCCCCGCCACCTTCGGCGGTCTCACGGACTATGCTAGGTAAGGTCTCCCAATTACTCCTACCGCGTTTGCTAACTATCTCTCCCAAGTTAGGCAACTACTCTCCAAACCGCCACGACCGTTGACGTTCAAATCCGCACAACTCTCTTTGCCCGTGCGACCTCTCGCACATATGCCACGGCCACCCCTCCCATTCGCTCATCTTCAACTGCCACGGCAAATCCCGACACTACCATTTGGATGCTTTGGAACGTCTCAGGTAAGCGTTTCGAACACATTTCTAATACGTTGACTGACTCAGTTAACAAATGTAGCCCGTCCATCCGCCTGCGCAACCACTGCCGTCCACTCACCTCCCAAACGAACGCCGCTCCCCGAAAACGTTCCCGAACCCTTGGCAATGTCCTAAGTAAGCATTTCAACTCCTCCCATTTCTTACACTAACAAATCTACCTCGTCCCTGCGTCTCGCAGGATCGCCACAACTACTACCCCTGTTTGTTAACCTTCAAATCGAATGCCGCGCCCCAACGCCGCCATTGGAAATACTTTAGAACAGCTCAGCTACGCCACAAACTCATTCCCAATATGTCGACTTACTCGGTTACCAAATTCAGCCCATCGAGCCGCTCGCACGAACCGCGCGCCAGCCGCTGGTAAGTTTTAACGATCGTTAAGTGCTCGAACCGCGCACCGACCCTGATTGCTCTTAACGATCGTTAAGTTCGAACCGCGTGCCGGCCACAGGCAAGTTTTTAACGATCGTTATATGCACGAACAACGCGCTGACCCCTACTCCTCTTAGCGATCGTTAAGTTCGAGCCGCGCGCCAGCCGCTGGTAAGTTTTTTAACGATCGTTAAGTGCTCGAGTCGCGCGCTGACCCTGATTGCTCTTAGCGATCGTTAAGTTCGAACTGCGCGGCAGCCACAGGCAAGTTTTTAACGATCGTTAAACATTCGTGCCGCACGCCAACCAAATTTTTTAACGATCGTCAAGATTTTGGAACGCGCACACCCCGCCACTGGTAAGTCTTTGACGATCGTTAAGAGTTGGTGCCGCGTGCTGACCCAAATTTTAACGATCGTCAAGATTTTGGAACGCGCACACCCCACTGCTCGTAAGCCTTTAACGATCGTTAAGAGGCAGTGCCGCGCGCTAACCAATTTTTTTTTAACGATCGTTGGAATTTTCGTCGCCAAATTTTTGGAACGCGCACCAACAACCCGCTAACACCGCGTGCAACATCGTCGACATTTTGGATCGCGCGCCACCCCGGCGTGACCCCGCTGGTAGCCCAACGTTGGAAGGCACGCTCTGCGGGATCTTACGTATTCACTGTACCTCAGACTGCTACCGTTCAATTCCAAATTCTATTTAGTTATAAGTATTAGTCTAAGGGCAAGGGAGCAAAACGGTGAAGATGGGCGGGTTCCGGCAATCGCAACTTCCCCGCGTGATTTCTCGATGCCCCACATAACGACCATACTTCATTCTAGTACCGTTGGATTCAGAATTAAATTTCGAATCGAATGGTATGCCAGAGGCGCTGATAGGCGCGAGGGGCGAGGCTTGCCCGGGGTTTCTTTTTTTACGCACTAATCGGCGAGCAAGCCTCAACCGCTGAAGCAAACAGCGCCAAACAACCGCCCCTGGACAGCCTTGGTCAACGTCCGTGATGTGTCAAAATTTCAGGGGGGGGGGGGGGTCGATATGCGTGCCTTGGATGGGCAAGACGAGGCCATAAATTTCCGGGGACTGGTAATAGAGGTTATGAAGACCCAAATACAAGGGATTCCTAGAAATGGCAGAATGCATTCACAGTTCCATCCTACAGAACTCCAAAGAAAATCGCTGGCGCCACCAGTCTTCCACCAAAGTTCGATCGTACGCCACAACGATGGGCATCCAAGGACTTGCCGGCCATGTGATATCCTCATTCCGCTGCAATGGATAGTTCACATCACCCGACTTACCCGCCCAATCAAAGTCGACAATCTTCAAATTCACCCCCTTCCCTTCATCAACTGGGGCGCCGTCACAGCCCACCTCCAACATGATGTTGTTCGGTCGCAAGTCACCGTGCACCACGCTTGCTGCTTCCATCACGGCCAAGATGTCATTAAGCGTCTTTTCGATGGCTTCCAAATATCGGGTCGCAAATCCCTTCGAGTTGAAAAAGTGCCACAGAGTCATCCACCCGGGTGCTGCTTCGGTAGCGGTACCGAGGTATTCCATGACGTACGCAGTGGGGGCTCCTTCCAAAGACTTATGGCCATACAGCTTGGGGGCGAATCCACTCTTTGCAAGTAGTTGGTGGACTTGTTCACCGTACCTGCGGACGAGTTTGACCAGTCGCACGGCGTTTGGATCCACGGAGTTTGGATCTTCAGTTGCGAGGATGAGGAGAGAATGAGGATGGCTCGCCGCTAGAGGGCTTAACCACCTCAGTTTTCGCTCCTTGTTGTCGTCGTCGGCTAGGTATGTATCGTAAACCCTTGGCACACCTGGCACTTGGACATTTACATCAACTACAGGAGGGCGGTTGCTGAGGCAGTTGTGCGTTGAGCGCGGGCCTGCGTGGAGGCGGAAAATCAGCTCACCGAAGGTTAACGACGCCTTCCTTCAGAGCAAAAAGCTGGCGAGCGAGAACCTCTTGACGACGGTGTAGAAAATCGTCAAACAGGAGGCACGGTTCGGCCAGAGGTTCGACGATGGTTGACCTGCCGTCATGGAACCCACCGCAAATCAGAAGGATCGGTCCTTGTGGGGATATCGTCAGAACATGCATAACCGCGTCAATATACTACGCTTACCAAGCAAACAGAGTAAAAATATTGGGGCGCCTTGCTTAGCGAGGACGGGGTTCTCGTTGCGGGCTTTCTCGGCGTAGAGTTGGTAAGCGCGTGCCACTTGCATGTACGGATCGCCTGTATCCATCTCCAGTTTGTCTTCCCGGAGGATGCATTTCATCCCATCCTGTTCGTAGGCCCTATCCACTTGCCCCGAGTGAACCTCCGAGCTTGTACTTATGTGAAACTGCTCCCTCCACCAGTCAAGCCGAAAGATGGGTACGAGGCATTTGTCGAACGCTTGTGAACGGTCGTCCTCTGCCTTAAAATGATCTGGCATCGTGCGGCATAAGTTGAATGCAGCGTTGATGGCCTGGGCTGCTGCAGGTGATGAGGGAAGTGGCGCCGTCGCTTGTTGTTGAAATTTGCGGAAGACATCGTCAAGGACACATAGAGGAAGGCCTTGTGTGCCGTTTGGGCGGAAACACAGGATGGCGGTCTCCTTATCTTGCCAGTTCACCCAAGTCTTGTGTTGGGCGTATGAAGAGGGCCCTGGAATGGCGTTTTCATTTACAAGATGACGTCGACACAGATTCGCTATTTCATTGATAAGGTTCTGAGCCATGCCATGCACGTGGGCTTGGTTGGGTGGCCTGAAAGTCGCCAATGGTAAGCGCTTCAAAGTCGCTGATCAAATCGGGAGTGACACTTACAGAACAGCATTGGGCAGCAGACCGATGGGCTGAACCAAACCGCTCACTATATATTCGTCGATCCTCCCTAACTGGAGGACTCGGAGTGAGGAAAGAGCAGAGTACGACGATTCTTGGTTGAGGCACGGTAGGAATTCGGGGTGCTGAAGCAAGTTCAGCGCCTCTGAAGTTAGGTTAGCTATCCTTTGTAGAAGCGTTTGCCGAACAACGGGTGTTCGAGTCGTAGGGTCGCTGGGGACGGATTGCATTGCGCGGATGGACGGGGTGGTGGTTTGGACTGCAAATCGGCGAACCCTCGTTTCCCACACCACGGCCGCGGGAGGGGGACTTCGTCATAGCCGGGGTCAGAACGAATCGGTGGCGCGCGACCGTTTTGGCGGCTTACGTAAGCCGACCGTTTTCGACCGTTTCCAACCAATCACAACGTTCCCCTGTCCCACATCGTCGACCCCTCTTGCCCGCCATCTCACCACAGTTTCCACGCCAGTCAGCGCTTCACCAAGCCCCGCTTACAACTCGACGGGCCGCCGAGGACTCGCTCACCCCGTCTACTTGCCAGCATAGCATTGGTTGACGACCGCCGACTGACGTGCCGCCGCACACCCTGATTACCCCCTATGAGGCCCTATAAAGGTTCGTGAATTAGTCTCGCTCTTATTATTTATAGTACTAAAGCGATATATCAATACATTCCATATAGGTGATGCGTCCGAAACCCCACCATCTCCTTAGGCTCGATCCTCAGCCCCACAACCAAGCATCACCGCGACCCCAAGATCGGCAACTCTACCGCCCACAACATCTTCGAGGATCGTACTCGCATCTTTTGGCTCCGACCTTTCGTCTTCTTCAGCTTTGGCAAATGGCTCGCGGAGAATTTTATCTCTCACTCGTAGGTTTTGTTCACCGCTCGCTCTCCCCCCATACAATATCTTGCTAACCTTTCTCTCCCTGTTGCCGGCACCACCACCATCACCATGCCATCCTACTGTTTCTTCATTCCAACAGCATCAGCATCGTTTACAACACCGAGAAACATCCCCAGATGAATTCAACGTACGTCTTTTACTCACCCAGATCCAAAGGCAGTTCTGAGCGCCTCTCGCCCACAACTGCCATGCTGGCTGTTCAACGTGGGTCCCGACCCGATACCAGCTTCACTGCAGCGTCAACCTCAACTTGGACCTCCACCGCGACATTGACGTCGCTTCGGTCGCTCGTCCGGTATGGGTCTCACCTAGCTATCAATTGCGGCAACATTACGTGTTGCCGCTTGTCTTTTGTTTCTATTTTTGTGAGTCCTGGGCACTTGCTGAGGCGGCGCTGGAGTGTCAACATCTCCCAGGTGCGGGGCCATCGCGAGTTCCGGTTTCAGATGCCAGAGAAGGGAAACAAAAGGTAAGCAAAAATCTGAGCACAATCAAATATTTATTGACTTTTAATTAGCCACAGGCTACACTTAAGAAGAACGGATCGGAAAGGAAGGAGCAAGTCTGCCAGCGGTGTTCTTGCCCTGGCGGACAGACTAACAAACAGATCAATCATAAGCGATCTGAGTGCACCGATGGGGTCAACTTATCTTTAAAGAGATCTATACCTTACCCATTCCCATCCGGTGTTGTCAGAGGGAAGGAGCTCGACATTGAGGCGTTCCGCCGGAAATGCTCGACCGTACGATCCAAGCAAGTAGGACAACAGCCTCTATCAATACAAGAAGAGAACCTGTTAAATTTCTACTCACAAAATGTTCACGAAGGCCCAGACAACATCGCGTATTTGGCAGTGGGTGAACTGGTGGTTCCGTCCACCTGCAGTGTTGATTACTTCAATCAACAGCCGCTTATCAGGCTTTAGCCAGTATATTAGCTATAATAAGATTGCTTCTTTTGCTCTTTTCGATTGTACTTTGCGGGCTGAGTGAAAGGGTGCGGACCCGGGGTTGAAGAGATGTGAGAGACGCATTGTGAGTTTAGCTTGTAACAAAGTGCTCGCCGGTGTCAACGAGTCTCAGACATCTTTGACCTTGCTTTACTCTCAATTAGTGGTTGAACAATCAGTTGGACAGCTGATACCATACTGGCACACGGGCCGGGGTCTGCGACCCCGGGTAGAACCTTCAACACCGTCGCTTCCAACCCCGGGTTCGTATTTCGCGCGGAGCCACGACCGATTTACCAAACGCAGTGGGATAGCCATCTTCGTCTCCTTCGACAGTCGGCTGCATAGTTATCGGGACATGAACAAAATGCTCATCGCTGCGAGAAGAACAACTCACGTCCCGGTCCAACCAATCACCATCGACGTCGTGGTGAATTTTCGCAAGGCCTTCGAGACGAGATTGTACCAAGGTCGGGGTCCACTCTGAGCAAGCTTGAACTGCCTTGGAGTCGTTCTCCGTAATGGATATCAACAACTCCAGCGCAGCGTAGCGGGTTGGATCTTCTTCGAGATCGGCGGCGTGGACGGCTAACGACGACGTGTCGTGCGATGGGGTGCGAGTGATAAGGGTAGGGAGAAAAGATATGAGAGAGGAAAGGTGAGGTCGAAATAGCTGTGGACCGGTGGATGCAAGGGGTATAAGTGCCCGAAGAGATGCTTCTTGTGAATCCTTGGGGAGTGGGGGTAACGTCTGCTCAAATTTCGTCAGTATTGAAGCGAGCCTAAGCCGAGTCTAGACGTACATTAAGCATCGGGGCAATCAATCTCGCTCCCCTTTCTTTGCCATCCTTGTCGGTTGTCGCGAGGAATGCCGACGAGACTTTCAGAACACTCAGTTGAATCGGGATAGTTTCGCCGGCTAGTCCACGTTCCAAAACGCCAACGATTACGTTTACAGACTGATCTAATATGAGACGCGGGACGTAGGCCAAAATCTGGGACGTTACCCCTCGATGAACCGGGTCCTGGGAGGTGGTGTACTGAGCAGCAAATGCTTGCATTTCGGGCCATGGACCTTGAATCCGCAAATTAGAGTCGCCGCCCAGTTCATTTAGAGATGAAGGTGTCTTACGATGCCGATTAAAGCTCTCTCAGGCGAAAACAGTCGCCGTGTCGACTGCCTTATGCCGCATAATCGGTCTCGTTTGCGATGCAGTCGAGTAGAAATGATCTTGATGGTGGTGACCGGAAGTCCATCTTATATTGCAGAAGTATTTGGTATTCTGGAGGCACTGGGAGCGTTGATAGTTCGAAACGCAAGGTGGCGTGGTAGCGCAGCGTAAAAGCCTCGCATCTGAAAAACGTTCGCCTCAGAGGACCGCAAACAGGTTAAATTTGGCATCTAGCTCTCACATGAACATCTGAGGACTGTCTTGCTAGCTATTCCAGACCCATTAGGACGTTGCCTGAATCCTTTGCTAACCACTCGTCGTATAGACTCGGAGGCAAAGTATCAACGGCAAAACTTCACATTCTCCCCAGGAGTTCCTCAGTTTCTTCGGAGTTCATTGTCGCCGAGTACGAGGTTGCTGAGAACCTGCGAAAGTTTGGACACCACCTCGGGCGCAACGGGAACCTCCATGTGCAGAGAGAGTCGGGCGAGTTGAGAATGGAACGCGAGCAGCACGGGGTTTACCACGGCGAAAGCCCCGCCCCAAACCGGAAGCGAACAGATTGATACCAGGACACGGGGCAACATAAAATTAGCGACTAGTACACGCGAAAACGTGAAGGTTGAATGAATAACTCAGAGAACGAATCCGCTGTTAATAATATCCACGTGTCTTCAGGAAATGTCGCTGCTGTTTGGAAGGTCTTCAACTTCAACGCAATGCCGTTCCCAAACGTGTCCATCACAAGGAAAACATAACACATGAGCTGATTAGAAACCGAAAGAATGACAGAAAAAGACAAGAGATTGAATGATCGGAGGGGCGCAATGTTGTTGGACATGGACATATTTGATAGCAAGAGCAACAATTGAAATGGAATTAACGTGCATGATAAATATCGTACCGTAACGAAATAACCTTCCCTCTTAAGCGGAAGGTTGGCGATGGCGCCGGGCCTCTTGTAATCGAGGTCGAAGTCCCTGAGTAACGCCCGTGCAAGGTTAGCAGCGATCATACTAGCGGACAAGAAGTCTCTACCTTGACCATCTCCTTGATCTGGGCTGGAGTGGCATTTTGGGGCACATTCTGCAACGTGTACATGATGAGCTGATACATCATGTTGTCATCAATGATGGCCTCGTCCGGTCGCAGCAGAGGACTGGGACTCGAGGGTCGTGGAGGTTGAGCTAATCAGATGGCCGATGAGCAGTTATTACGCTTTGGCACCTTGAAAGCCAACTTACGAGGTTCAGGGCTCATATTCCATTTCTCCGCCAACATTTCGGGGATGCTTGGTCGGGTTTTTGGGTCCCTCTTGAGGCAGTTCCTCATCGTGTCTATGATGCCCGGCGGTATCGGCGTTGCGTTCTCCATAATACGCTGTGGTGGGCCCGGTTGACCAGTCTGAGGGTCGCGAGGTCCTAATACCGTCGGGATAGCGACGGCCGGAAAGTCGATCGCATGCGAAGGGTCCGGTATTGCTGACATCTTCTGCCACATGCTGAGGAAATAGAACGGTGCTTGCCCGTATATCATTTGGTACAGGATGCAACCGAGGGACCACACGTCGCTAGCCCGCCCCAGTTTCATGACGCGCACGCCGCCAGCCATCCCGTGGGTGCCTTGAATAGCCTCCGGGCTCATGTAGTTGACGGTACCAATCTGGACGATGGCCGGCTTAGTAAAATGACCCGTCAGTGCAATAGGCAATAGCACTTACTTGCTGCTCCCTTTGAATATTCGTCGTGTCATTGGGAATTGCCTTGGCGATACCAAAATCGATGAGCTTGAGTGACCCTTTCACGAGGACAAAGTTGGCCGGCTTCAGGTCGGAATGCACGATTTTCTCCTCATGAATAACTTGTACCGCTTGAAGCATCTGTAGTGGACGAGCTCAAGTTAGGTTCAAACTTGAGATGTTCAACTGGGTGAGACGGACCTGGTGCCAGTACGAAGTCACCCAAGGGAAATCTACAGGTTCTCCCTGTTTCTCGGTCAGCAGCTTCGCGAGGTCGACTTCCCCGCATTCCATAACCTTTATTATAAAGCAGTGAGCATTCGGCACCCCGAACCCAGGCAAGACCTTTGCTCACCATGAGAAGGTTCTTTTTTGAGCTCGTTGCATCGTATTCGATCAGCCGAATGATTCTCTTGTTGCCTTCTAGTCTCCGGAGTAACGCAATCTCGTTCTTGTAGCTCTCGATTGTCGCCGGGTCGGCATTCTCTAACGAGACGCGTTTTATGGCGTATATCGCATTTTCCGGTGAGACAACCTTGTATACGCGCGAGGAACCTCCTTTCCCGATGCATTCGAGACGTTGATAGACTTTGCGATGAACCTGCAAGGACAGAATATCAGTACCAGGGCCTTCCGCTTGACAGCTCGACAGCGTACCGTGATTGTAGGATTCGTCTTTCGTGCCGCCGGAGTAGCAGCTCCATCGAAAGGAGGCGCACCGGAGGGTGTTTGTTGGACGGTGGAGGCTTGAGGGTACCGTTGGGCAATCGTCCGCTCTTTCTCTCCCTTCTCGTCCCTCTCGCGTTCTTCTGGCTCTCTGTTCGTAACCTCTTTCAGACCTTCATCGTAGGCCGATTGAAGAGCCGGTCCGGCCGACGCACTGGCGTTCCAAGTTGTGCCAGCAGCTCGGTTTTCCTTTGCCTGACTATCACCTGTTGCAGCATAGGAATCCGTTGCGCTGGCAGTAGTTCGAAGGCGGTTTGACATTGCCGGGACATCCGACGCAGTGGGAGTTCGCCGATGCCTATTCGTCGTCGCCGCTTGAACCGTCGTTGTAGCCGCCAGAGTAGCACTGCCAGTAACCGTCGGTGCAGATCCCTGCCGACTGAGCGTCGAAGTCGGCCCCCGCAAAGTATTTCGACCACTTGAGGGACCTGTCGACTGGTCGACTTCGCGAGAGCCTCGAGATTTGGTCCCATACGGATCCAGTGACGACTCTGACGACGTGGCACCTAGGGATGACCCATTCGATTGTCCTGGCCTGGTCGGTCTCCGGAGAGAGGTCGATTTTGCAGTTCCCGCTGACCGGGTTGAGGCAGAGTAATGGTCTAGGGAGGACACAGCGCGTTGGGCATCAGACTGAGAGGAAGTTGCTCGAGGTGCGTATGCGTGTTCCGAGGATGAAGCAGATCGAGCGCGGTTCGTTGTTGTTGATGTTGCATGGCCTCTCTGGGTTGGAGATGCGTCGCCGGCTACGCCGTCATCAAGAACGTATTCATAGTGATCGCTGTATCTCCCGCGACTGTTGCGGTCTGGCGCAAGAGGCCATCATCAGCGCCAAGGAGTATTCCATGTAACAGGCCCGTGCTTACCACTCGGTGACGAACGTCGCTCCCTAAATTCCTCCCTTTCGCGCAACTCTCGTTCCATTTGAAGTTCACGATCTACGTCGGCTTCCATTTCCATCTCCTTCAAGCGATCTTCCTCAAGTCTTTCTAGCTCCAGTTTCCTCTCCAGCGAAAGCCGGTGAGCTTCGCGTTCGCCATCGTCTCGTCGCTCCCTTTCTTGGAGGTCTTCGTCGGACTCTTCTACGACCGCACCGACCACAGCCATGGCGACTTTTCGGGCCCTGACCGGAGGAGCAGCAAGTTTCCCACTCGTAAGTCTGTTTCGGGAGGGGCCTGATGTGGATGATGCAAACCCGTTTGGACTGAGTCTGGGTGAGGTGGAAGACTCCGGCGAGCTCTCTTGAGCGTCTCTGATAGTTCCTTCTGATTCGGGTGTACTGCTGGGGCTGTTTGAACCGAGGCGACGAAGGCCAAGAAGTCGGGGAGCTGATGCAGATGAAGTAGCCATCGTGGTGACGCGTGTTGTAAGACCGGGCGTGGACGATGGGAATTCGCGTGGTCTTGACGTACTCGAGGGAAACACCCCACGAGACGCACTGGCGAATGTTCGGCGCGTATAGGCGGACGATGGGCCGGGAGTCTCGATAACCGTATGAGGATAAGTTCGGGCACTCGTTGTCCGGTTGGGATTACAATACTTACATCTGGGCTCAAAACACCCTCATCACTACCCGTCCTTCTAAGCGGCCCTGCATCGTCTTCGGGAGAGCTTGCATCGCTGATTCTGTCTTTTCGGAGGATTGAGGCGGGAACCGAAGCAACACGGGCAAAGGGCCGGGCCTCACGAATCGGAGGATCTACAAGAGAGGTAGAACGCGAGAGGGGAACCGCACCAGAGCCCCTCGAGGAGACTTGGTAGTCCATTCCATGGGTGTCGACGCCTTCTGCTAGGGTTGGACTGCTGTCATTGGATAGCTGTGCCTTTGCGGGTGCAATGAGCGGGGAGGTTGGCTGTTTGTTGTTGATGTTGGACGAAGGGTAGGAAGGCTTCTCCGGTGAGTCCTCCAGGTTTGGCTGGTAATAGAAAGATGGAGCAACATCGCGTTCGTCGTCTGATTCGTCGAGTGCGGCGAGAAGGTCTGTGATGGCAGGTTCGGTTGGTTGGTGGGCCGATGGAGAGGTCATCGTTGGAGGAGTAGCGAGACCATTCATGGTTGGGATGATTTCGTGTTTCTACGACTCGTCGTCGGGGTCGTCGCGTCGTGCGTCGTTGCTGAAGGGGTTGGCAAGGGCGGGGGATGAAGGAATGAATGAGGATGTTCAAAGTTGAGCGCGCGTGTTGCGGTTGAAAAACAGACTGCGAAGGGCACGCCTCACTCACGTGACATGGCAATCTCATCCCAAGGCTCGCAAGAACGCTCGATATCACCGTCGCATCCCCTCGCACAGCACAAAACCTGTCGCACATAATAAACGTCTATACTGAACTTTTCTCTCTGCACACCCTAAGCAAAGAATACGACCAACTCCCTACTTACATCCTCCTCACCCAATGAATACTTCAAGCTGCCTCCCAAATGTGTGCTCAAACCCACACCCCTGCAGTCTTGACCCATGGCCACCCGTATCCCAATTGCAGAAACCACAGCTGCGGGTTTGTCTCCTGCAGTGCGTCCAACGCACGACGGATAGCCTGCTGTTGATCGGTTCTCGAAGGCCAATATTCAATGCCCAAGCCAAGGTCGTGGTATTGAATGGAAACTTTTCGGAGATGCGGGAGACGTCGGATGTCCACCAGATGCGACTTTGACCAAGGCTAATAATGTTTCATGAGGACAAGTTGAGAAGGATCAAACGATCAAGGCTACTGACCGAAAAGTCTCCACGATAGAATAGGAATGAAAAGTCCTCCAACGCTGGGAAGAGACTAACGATGATTTCCAGCAGCCCTTCGGTCCACCATTCCGCCCTCAAATGTAAGAGAGTGATCGGAACTGTTGGCATTAGAGGAACTAGTAGATCTCTTGTGATGACATCTGGGGAATCCTGCCAACAACTGCCTGCCTTGATTCGCGAAATGGGGCGATCACGCACAATCCGGCGTGCTATAGAGAGTGACCCGACAAACTCCGTCAGCTTTGGAAATGTTGATCTTGGTAAACTCTGAGTGACAAGGGGAGACCGCTCCGAGCTGGAGTTCGCGTCTTGGGAGTCGACGTGGAGAGACTGGATCTCGGTGCACTGCTGAGTAAAGGCCATGAATCGCCGGGTGTCGGCTGGCGTGCTTGGGGCTGCGATGGTGAGCTTTAATAGTGCTTCAAAGTGATAATGCGGGTAACTTTGGAGATGGGCGCTGAGGAATGATCGGGTGTCCCGAAGAAGGCTCAGCCGTTTGAGGCCGGGGCTGCGGATGAGCGGCGCAAAAGCATCTACTACACGAGTATCAAATATGCCGTCCATGTATAGGGAATGTAGCATCGAGCTCGGTTGGAGGGCGGCAACAGAATTGAACTGCTCCATTAACGATGACTCGACTATGATTTCTTGCATCCGCTCGAGTTTTAGGCTAGAAAGAAGAGGTGGCGCCATGGTCCAGTTTGAGATATGGACGCTTTCAATGTTATCGAGCCGGTTGAAGAGGTCAATAAGCACGGCGTGAAACACCCTCGTCCCCACCCGATCGGGCGGTCCACCAAGGAAAATCGCCCGAACCCATTGTTTTATTTCTGGGCGCTCGTTCGTAAGCGACAAAACGCTTGATATATTGTTTCCTAGGTTCCCTGATTCTGATGCATCTCTTAGAGAGAAGCCTAGCCTGTCGAATATGTACGGTTGACAGAGTTCTCGGAAGTAACTGGAAACTAGGGAAATGCTGAACAAGTCGGTCTTGGAGAACTTTGGCCGTAGGTTTTTTTGTCCATCCTGAAATTTGAAACGGGGAGCAGCGAGATTTTGAATGATGCAAATCCATATTTCCGGCGGCAAACGGGTGTGATCCATTACGGACTTCGAGCGAAGGTGAAAACACAAGGGCTAAGAGCTTTGGAAGACTGGCCGCACTTCACTACTCACCTCGGGATGGTTGGTCTTTTAAAGGTACTGCCGGACTACGGGCTTTGGTGCAGGGAGGGTGGTGGACGCGGCGCGCGGGCCGCCCCCCATGTTTACTGTGGCAGTTCGACCTACCATTGCTCCGCGCATGCCTCGTAGTGTCCTCCGTGCCTGGTCAACTCTCCCACAGGGTCGGGTAAATGTTAGCTCAAGACCCGAACGGCATAGATGAGGGAGCGCTAGTTGGCTGATACAGGTGGTTTTGGACGCATTGCTCCATTCCGCACAAGCGCAGCAACGAATCACGATGGCATGATGACCAGAACCTGTTTCAAATCAATGCCGAGTCCTGGAGTGTCTTGTTGAACGTCGGTGGGTCTGAGGTCTCCGCAGTGGTATCTCGGGATTAAGCGGTATTACTAACGCCGCTCAGGGTCAGCTCCGAAATTTCAAAGGAATTGTGGTCCCACTCCTCACACCGTCAAAATCTCAACGATCCCCCTTCCCCCTTCACCCCTCACCCCTTCCCCTCTCGTCCACGAACGCCAACGCCAGTCAACCATGGGCATCGCAGACTACGCACTTCTCGCTCTCATCCACCCCCTTGAATTCCGCGCCTTGATTCAGTACAAGCTATGGCACGAAAACCAGCGCGACCTGACCGCAACGAGAGAACAGGCAAACTCGGGATGGGACCGAGAAACCATGAGAGAGTGCTGGACTTTTCTTGACAGGACGAGCAGGAGCTTTTCTGCCGTGATAAAACAGCTCGACGGAGATCTCGCACGCACCGTATGTATTAACGTCATCCACAGCTGTTCGTGTTCACGCTGACTGACACGTCCTCTTTGTACTAGATCTGCCTTTTCTACCTCGTTCTCCGCGGACTTGACACTATCGAAGATGACATGACCATTCCCGATGCCGAGAAACAACCCATCCTTCGCAACTTCCACAACTATCTCTCCCAGCCAGGTTGGACCTTTGACAAGAACGGTCCCAACGAAAAGGACCGTGATCTCCTCGTCAAGTTCCACGTTGTCATTACCGAACTCGATCATCTCCAACCACAATGCAAGGCCGTCATCGTCGACATTTGCGAAAAGATGCAAAGGGGCATGGCCGACTTCGCTCACAAAGCCACCCTCGCTGCCAAGAGCAGTAATCCCGACGACAAATACGTCCAATCCATTCAAGAGTTTGACCTGTACTGCCACTACGTGGCCGGGCTTGTTGGCGAGGGGCTTTCGCGGCTCTTTGCCGCGAGTGGGAAAGAGGCGTCCTGGATTGCCGACCAGCTCGTTCTCTCCAATTCCATGGGCAGCCTTCTACAAAAAACCAACATCCTCCGCGATTTGGCTGAAGACGTCGATGAAGGCCGATACTTTTGGCCAAAGGAGATCTGGGGAGCATATGGCTTCAAGGAGCTCGCCGAGCTAAAGGAACCCGCTAACCAAGATCGCGCTCTGTGGGCGCTCAGCGGAATGACCTTGGACACCATGCGACACGTCACCGACGCCCTCGATTACCTTACCCTCTTGAAAAACCAGTCCGTCTTCAACTTTTGCGCTATTCCCGCAGTGATGGCGCTCGCCACCTTGGACGTCTGCTTCATGAACCCTGCAGTTTTGGTTCGCAACGTCAAGATCCGCAAGGGTCAAGCTGTCCGTCTCATCATGGACGCAACGAATCCTCGTGACGTTGCTGTCATCTGTCGCGACTACGTTCGCTCGATCCACCACAAAATCTCCCCCCAAGACCCTAACTTCATGAAGCTGTCCATCATGTGTGGCCGGGTCGAACAATGGGTAGAACATCATTATCCTTCCATTATTTCTGTCGTCACCTCTCAACCACAGCCTGATGGTACCAGGACCACCCACGCCAAAATCACTCCAGATGAGAGCGACGCCCGGCTAAGGATCCTTAAACGAGAAGTGGAAATCCACAAACTGAAAATCGGTCCTGCCGGACTGAACCCGGGTCCACGGTACGAGCAGGAGGGATTACCGAAGGAACTGTATCTGGTCATTTTTGGAGGTCTTCTAGTTACTTGCATGCTTGGCTTGGGGCTGGTCTTTGGGGTTGTGTATCTTGCGGATTGGTTTGATGACATCAACGCTTAGTTCATTTCTCATTTCTTTGCATTGTAATTTATCAGAGATTAGAGATAATTCATGATATGTGCTCTTAAGCGAAAACCATTCGATGAAATGAATATCATGACATTTAGACTGACTAACAGGTAGCGGCCCATAGTACAGGACATGACTATCATACAGAAGCCTTAAGCACACACGAGCAATGATACGATAGGATGATGTAGTCAACAAAGGACGTGGAGAGATGCCTTCCAACTCCAAATCGCTCAACGCTTCTTTTTGGCAGCTAGGGAGAAATATAGGGTTAGGAGTGGCCCCTCTGAACAAAAGGTCGACTTGCCTGGCTCGCTATCTTCATCATCGCCTTTGCGTTTCTTTCCGCTTGCAGACTTTCCACCTTTGGACGCCTTTTCTGGTGCCGGAGGCGCGTGTCCATCACCTTCAACCTCGGCGACGCACGCCGGACAAAACCTTAGGAACAGTCCAGTTGTAGCCCTAACCGAAAACAATAGAAGGAAAGCAAGGGCACGGCTTACCATTCGCCTTCGGGGACTTCCTTTAAAGGCGGGGTGAGGCATTTCAGGTGATATGGTGAATCGCACTAAAGCCGTTGACTAGTTAGACCCGTGGGTGCCAACTTGAAGAGGTCACTTCGCACAACGAACCTTTTCACATTCGAGTTCAAGCTCGTCATCCCCCAGATCCTTGCTGCAAATAACGCATAACTCGGGGTGGTCGACTTCTTCAGGGTGTCTTGGCAGCTCCGCCCCACCAGGAGACGCAAGGAAGAAGGTTGTGTTTTGACCAGCCGCAATGCTGATTATGCAACAGTTCTTTGTCAGCCGAGGATATTTCGAGGGGAAGCACAATCTACAACTTACCTGAACACGTCAACGCCATCTAGTGGACGCAGTCTTTGAGGCTTCGTAGCACTTTTTGGCTGTCCTTCCCCGAATCCAAGCTCTCCGTTATGCGCGTTCTGCCCCCAGGCCACCGTCATAACCTTGATCCTCTTCAACTGGCCCCCGTCCTGGGCGACAAGACCAGGCGTGCGAGAGAAAACTGGCGAGGAGGGAGCGTTCTCGTCCTCGTCATCTGGTGTGATACACCAGTGCGTAACACCCCCCGAAGAAACGTAAAGCATTTTGCAAGACATGATGTCGGGAATGAAGCGGAATGTCGTGTACGGTTGACCTGTGGAACCTACAAGATGAACAAGAAATTAGAAATATCACGATTCTAAATCATCAAGCTGATGTATATACCCTCTCCAGAGTTCTTCCACTTGCCCGCCATCTGATACATTCGTTGACGATCCACGACGACGCTATTGGTTGGACCCGCGGCGACGAACAAGCCTCGAGTGATCTCATTCTCCCCCGAGAATTGTGGGACAATGGTGGGTAACATGACATCCTTTTGGTGCCCACTGTCAATGCACGATGGCCGATCAGCTTCGTCATGTCACACGGATGCAGCGGGCGTGGACTAACAGGCCAAGACGACAGTACCCGTTGAAGCCCCAGACATACACATATCTGCGGGGATTTTCAGCCTATAGATACAAGAAATTATAATACAGGCAACAAATCGACATACCCGTCAGTGTCTAGGGCGATGGAGTGTTGTTGTCCGCACGAGATGTCAACGATCTTCTTCCCATCGATGGCACCTTTGACGAGAACTATAGGACAGACGTGTAAGGTAAAAGTCGAGAGGCGAAATAGTGAGATGAACACACTTGGCTCAGAAACTATTTCGAATCCCGTCTTGCCGCCGGTTATGATATATTCGCCTGTTCTCCCATTTCCGAGTTGACCTTTATCGCCACTTCCAAACGAATACACTGGATAACCAAAAATGTGGTACATGGTGAAAATCCGTGATTGATTTAGAAAGACCATGACACACCTTTGCCGCTCTCCGTTAAAACCAGCGAAAACGTAAGACCCGCTCCAATTTTGATAGCTTTGTCGGCAGGATCTGACTTTAGCCAAGGGCTAGAAACAGGTTTGAAGCCCTTTGTCTCGGAGCAGGGGTTTTGGCCGCACTTGAAGCAATTGTTAGGCGGAGTGCATGTTTGAAGAACTGGGTATGGAAAGGGACGTACCTGCCCGAAGTTGTTAGCTCCAGAGGCCCACATGTGACCATCGGAGGCGACCAGCAGAGAATGGCTTCGGCCACACGCAGCGGAAACGAACCTGGACCCAGGCGTCGCGCCTGGGAGAGAAGTTGGCTTTACTTTAATGGGAGTCGTCTCCGAGACTGCGGGGACTGAGGAGGGAAGACCCAGTGCGCCGTTTTGGTTTCGACCAAAAAGGAAAGCGTTGCCATCGAGCGAGAGGGCGATTGCGTGACATCCAGAGTGAGATGTATGGATCGAAGTGACCTTGACGTTGGATAGAGAACGCAAAATATGAGCTTGCGGAAGGTCGGGGCTTTTTTTGTGTTTTGGTGACGTTTTGAGGCGCGTCGGGTTGTCACGTGGGGTGGCAGAGCATTGAGAGCGAGATTAAGAGAGTTATGAAGACATGGTACACACAGCGGTTCATGGTCCAGTTTACTAGTTGAGCCTTTTGTTTCCTTTCGACCCAGTCTGAGCCTAACGTTGACGCATTATCAGGGCGATTGCAACCAAACGCAGGCGAAGCCAGGCGTACCAATCTGTTCCCCCGCAGAGTAAAACTATGGAAACATCAGAATCAGTCAGAATACAGCACTTAATAGCGCTAGGGCCAGCAGTGAAGCTTACGCCTTCCCCATCTCTGGTCTTGTACGTTGTCGGTCATCGTGCAGAGTTCGAAACTCAACCGACAGCAAACACGAGCAAAGTAGATCAACAGGCAGCTCCCCGCGATTCCGTCTAGTACACGGAGGACAACAGATTAACGGACATTTCGACCCCTTTCCGAAAATGCAAATTATCTATCGCAGCCTTCTCTGATGGGCGAAATGCCGCGACTGAATAAAGCAGATACATGATTATGTGTTTAAGTTCGCTCCTCACGCCTTCACGATGACTTCGTTTTCCCTCTGCCTGCCCCGTGTAATATAATCCTCCATAATTCAAATTTACTTTTGAGTCTCAAAGACTACACCTGACATCGTAAACTTGAAGCTGATCCCTAGTCCCACGCAGGAAGTCTTCCTGTGAATGGAAAGTCTCTCCTCGTGTCCCTTCCAACAGAAATGCACCGATCTAGTCTGAACACAGTGTTCCATGAATTTTCCACTTGCACATACAATTTCCGGCTTCCGGCTAGCATCGGAAATCTCGAATCCCGCCGCAGATCGCCATGCAGGCAGAATTCTAAATGATCCTTCAACTCCAACGTGTCATTGATCGTGTCGCATTGTTAGCAGTAGTCGCAGTCACCTAAAGCCGAGCCTCCCAGAATACTAAATCCAGTTTTACGTGGTTATAAACCTAGGAGGCATTGTCTTCTTCGGCACAGATTATCACAAGGTTGGATCGGCTACGCCTCAATGACCAAGCTATGTACCGGATCTTTCCTTCTGCTAGCAGCGGTTAAGGCTCCGGTTATGGATCGCGGAAACACTGCTTTGCTTAAATTCGAAACCAAGATCTCTCCGGCTCCGGAGCAGCCTATAAGGAGCTCATTCGATGCCGAGCATTGAGTCGAGGCGGCTACGGAAGCAAAACAACATGATATCTTTAAATGTCATAGTCTAGGTCAGTCAATGGTTTTGGAGGGTGCTTCTCTCGTGTGAGCGTAGTCCATATCTTGCGGAACACGTTGTGCAACCTCCATTGGCTTGCTCAGCAGAGTACCGCTTTTCAGAATCTTCTAATAATCCAATCAGATTTCCTTCGACGCACATACCACCTCACAGCTACCATACAGAGATGAAGTCGGAAGTTCCAGCAATCTACTCCTTAAAACATCATAAACTTCATAACGACGGATGTTACCACACCAAATTAGCCTAACAAAGCTTTAGCTTTAACGGCATTCGCTTTCATTGTCTCCACTTGAAGCTCCAGGTTACGAATCTGGGCACGAGCCTCACGTAGCTCCTGGTTTAAGCGATCATTTTCTCCACGAAGCTTCGACTACATTAAGAGGTTAGTCTAATCCCTCGTGGAGCCGATTGGACTTACGGTATCGTCACTTGAGCTCACAGAAACCGTCGGTACCGGAATCGACGTTGACCGCGAGGGAGTGGTCGAAACTGGTTCAGATGCAGCAGGAGTCTTGGGAAGAGGGACTTGTGAAGGTGATTTCACCGTCTCTGGAGAAAGGCTCGAGGCTGAGGGGGCCTTCGGTGGCTCGGGCGACGTAACCTTGAAAGAAGAGGTAGTGGCCGATGGCGGGGGACCGGCAGACACCGATCCAGTATCTAAATCGACGAGATTCCGAGGGGCCGTCTTGCCGTTGAAGAATTCAGCCGCTGTCAATGCTGGCTCCAGTGAAGGCGCGGGAGGGAAAATGTCGGCTTGGAAGGAATCGGACTGCATGGGAAGTTGTCAGTCCAGACCTTGGCGGAACGAGCCGAGACACGTACACGTCTGGGCACAATAAAAGATATAGGTTCAATCGTTGTACCAGAAACTTTGTAAGCACGTGCAATCTCGCATTCTGAGACATTAAGGGCGCGGCGAGGCACAAAACATAAGCCGCGCTGGGGATTTGTGGAGGAGTAATCCGACAACGCGTAAAGATTGTCAGATTCCCATTCGTAGGCTCTAAGATACGAGGTACCTTTAGAATCGACCGATCCCTATGAAGCATTCAATGAAGCTACGCACCTGATATTTCCGTCGCCCTTCCCTGCTAAAAATAGGATTCCGTTGTCGCTCCAGAACGGCATCAATACACCAGAAGACTGATCGATGTTCAGAGTCTTGAGGGGACTTTCTCCACTTGCGGTGTCCCATACTGACACCTCTCGATCGCTCATCCTGCTGAAGCCTGTGGTGGCCAGCTTGCCCGTTTCCCCCATCCAGATCAACCTAGAGGACTTGACACCCCCATGGCCCTCCACGACGCGGACGGCGTCGGCACCTTGACGAGGATCGAAGAAACGTAATTTCCGATCGCGGCATGTAGTGGCGAGTAGGGTACCCGTAGTGTTGAAACCAATAGATTGAATTGTGTCGCCGTGGCCGCCAAGTACCGAGCGCGGCTCGTCTGTACTGGCAAGATCCCATATTTTAACGACATGATCGCCGGTGGCAGATGCAAGGACATTGGAAGCTGTCGGATGAAACATGACTTGGCCAACTTTGCGGCCAGACACGTTGATCTTGGCGACCGGGTCAAAGTCTTGAGGAACCCATTTCTCGCCTCCCCAACCATCGAATTCATTGCCTTCGACTTTCCAGATGTGAACCTTTCCGTCTTCTCCCCCAGAAGCAACAATCTTGTCGTCGAAAGGAGACCAATCCGTGTCGAGGACTGGGCCAGCGTGGGCGCGACCCAACGGGATCACGTCGGGCAGTTTGTATGAGATCCCGCTAGCAAGCTCTGTGCCTGGGAGTGGCAGAATCGCAAATGCCCCTCCGCCAGCGACTTGGTAGTTGATACTCAAATATTGCTATATGGTGTCAAAGAGAGCGACAATAAGTGAATCGAGGGAACAAAAAGGATAAAAGAAGAGCGGAATACTAGGACTCACTGCGGAGGCATTGAGGAGGTTTGTGTCCCAAGCGTTGTTGGATACCCTGACGTTCTCGAGACCGCTCTCCTTCTTGGCCGTTTGGCCAAAGACATGGCTAATGGAGAGGAAAAATAGGATTAAGAGCGAGCATGGCAGCCGCCTGATGTTGATCTTACCGATACTTGGATGCTCTAACGAAGCGGGACATGTTTGTGTGCTGTGAGGCGTCAAGGGTTCAGGGATGGTCGTTGGTCAGGAATAAGACTTGCTGCGGTCACGTGCTCTCTGAATACTTGCCGCCCAACCCGTTCGTCACTCACCTCTTGGAAGCCACGGAATAATCACTAATCAAAAGTAGGAATATCATTCCAGAGTACCTCGTTTTCTTTCCATTGGCGGGTGGGGCGAAGCGAATTGTGATGCGACAGGTTGCGGTCTGCGTGCTGAGCACGTACCAAGTTCGGCGCACATTCTCATGGAATTTCCACCTAGAAGTGCTACTTTTGTAATTAGTCTAACATTAAATGGTATGATATTCAGAAAAGATTAGATAGGCGGGTTCTTGAGTCAACTGTTCGATGAGACGTCCTTTTGTCACTTTTCTGCCCAAGTCGGCCGCGAGACGGTCCGTTAAACAAGTCCTAAGCCTGAAGCGGTACCATCATCCTAACAAAGTCTCTCGCTTATTGCTAGTTATTGCTCTTGATGGCTTCGCTGTTTTATGGATTCAAGAAGGCGGAGTGAGCGTTCTTCCCCTCCCCACCTACTTCTCCGCTGGAGTATGTATCCGTTCTAGGGCTGACCTGCTTTTGGGAACTACTTAATCAGTTGACAGTTGGATTAACTTTAAGGGAAAGTCTTGGTAACGTGATCTCTGCTCCTCTAAGTTTGGCTCTGTACGACTTCGAAACTATATTGAGGGTATGTATTCGTGTATGAAAGCAGGTTTATTTACAACCAACCAACATGGTCACTCTCAGCGATGGCCTGGATTATCCGAGCTACGACAATACTTCAGCACGAGACGTGCTGAGACTGGGCTTTGGCCGAGTTCTGTCTACCATGAGACATGAACGAGTACTTGGACCACTTGAAAACATTTCTCATAAGGGCGACTGCAATTTGTGACACAAGTTACTTCCAACCAGTAAATGAATTGTCTTAGTCGATTTATAGGGGAGCTGTTGGCAGCGGCGTGTAACCCTGGCGGTCTTGAAGCTCACCTTTTCTGAGTTGCTCCTAACCTGCGGTTTAGCTCATCCCGGAGTTGGAACACAAGCAATGGTGATGCCTTCGTTTCTTGTGGGTTAATAGGAACGGAGCTCAGCGCAGTTGCGAACGAAGTCGAATCGCGAGGATTTCCTTGGAGTGATGCCCCGTGGATGTTCACCGTCCTGGACGTGCTTGTGCAGGCCTTGTAAGTATGGTTGTCCGGGATGCTCGACCTCGGCTGACCTATTCACGAACCGTCAGGTCTAGAGGCGATCGGGTGAGTGAAGGGGTCAACGAGCAGCCCGGCACCGTGATGTGCGTGGTGACTAGAGCTTTCTCGTTCTGTGGGTGACCTCGTTCGCTCAGGCATCTTCACAAAGCCCATCTGGAACACCCGCCGGCCAGGCTTAAACGCCGATGTGCAGTCAGCACCAACTGGAGTTTGATGTTTGGGTGCGTTGCATATGAGGGTAGACCAGTGGCTGGATTTATCAAGGCGTAAACTAGTGCGTGACACCACATGTACGATAAGAACGAGGATTCCATTCTTCCAATAATTTATAATGGCATATAAGGAACCAAAAGAACGTCGCTCGCTACCAATCTGTCGTATTGAAACGTTCGAGGATTAAATTGGCCTCTGCAACATCCTTTTGAGCTTTCTTGCGACGGTAGAATATCGGGCAGTCCTTTGATGTGCACAAAACGTCCTACAACACCTTGATCAGTTTTGTGCGGGGTGTGATGTGCTCGGGACATGTGATACCTGATGCAGAGAGCCTTGACATCGTTGGCACTGGGTCCACAACCTCGCGAAAGCCACTTGAAGGGCTGAAGCGTTGTTAATCTAGAGGAGACAGAAGTTTGAGCTTTGGCCGTAGGATGCATTAGCAAAACGCACATGTTCCTGGTACAATGACCCCAACTTTGGCTTGCAATTGATACAAACAGCGCTGTCTAAGGGAGAGATAAATCGGTAAAAGTAGTTGGGCACGAGATATTTGGCTTACTTTGCCATTTCCCGCGGAGTTCGGTTTTACAACCCAGGCAGGTAGGAAGTTTTTTGGCAAATTTCATCAATCCCGTTTTTGGGGTGTCCTTTTTAATGGTCCTCGTGTGTTCTCCAGCAACTAAAATAGGCCGGTTCGTCAGTGAATGTCGAAGACGTGGTGCTATCAACCTACGAAGGGAATTGGCTCGGCTTCCCATGACTGGCTCAAAAATCCTCAGCAAAGGCTTGCTGAGTTGATTTTCGAGATAATACTTGGTATCGATTGGGATGTTATTCTCGAGAACGTATATGGGGTCTTCCGACTTTTCATACGCTTTGTCATCTGCCAATAGTAGAGGAGTGAATATCGAGCAACGTACGGGGGTTGTGTCGCCGAACCTTTGGAGCCTTGTACAATCACATAAGCGACACGGTCACCGAGCGCAGGGGCGGAACCTGTTGCACAAGATCAAGATTAACTCAAAATCCGCTGGGCTTGGGGGAGTGACCGACCTGCATCACGCTCTTTCATCCTCGCTGCGAGTTCCACATGCGCTTGCTTTCCTGCGTAGTCTGCATCGAAGGATCGGACGCGGTGTTTAACAGCATCCACTAATCAGGATACAGGACCTCTACGGACCTTCTTTTGAGAGGGCTTTGGTAATGACGAGTTGCGACATGTCAATCTTCCCTTGTAATAGCTGTGCGATGGTACGTTGTGCATATCTAGAGCTCAAAGATGTAGTTGACTAAATGGGGAAGGCTGAAGAAGAATACGTACTCGATGGCTCCTTCTGCGTTGCGGTCGATCAACATCTTATGGAGGCATGTCTCGATAACGGTGGATACAAGTCGGCAATTGTCCCTTCGAACGGTCTCAAGTTGTCGAACGGCCATCAGGACCTGTCGGGCGGCAGCACGGAAGGGGACTTACTTCGATGCCCTTGGTATCCATTTTGTCCCACTTTTCGGCTTTCGTCCAGTACAGGCCCGCATACCGCTTCTTATTGATAAGTAGATACGGGAAATAGACCTTTTCGAATTCCAGCTTGATGGGTTGCTTGAAGAACCCAGTGACGAAGGCGGCAGCCTCGCTCCCTAAGGCGGTATGTGGTCAGCAACCTTAGCGTGGGCGAGCATGCAATCACGCTGTTCACCAAGGGCCATAGCGGTCTCAAGATCTGAGCATCCGAATTTCACCATGACTGAGTCCGTGTCACCGTAAATAACCTCCGCGTCGTGCTCGCGGCCGTTCTTGATTGAATATTCCGCTTCCACTTTCTATAACAAGTTCTGGTTAGGACGCTGGTCGTCACGCTAACACACTACGACCTGCCTCTTTAGTGGCTTCAATCATCTGGCGACCATATGCAGTGGTACTCGACGAGATAGCGAGACAGGGTAGTTTTCCAATAGTTGCTCCAGTGAAACCGTATACCGAGTTGGCGCTGATCTAAACGGCAGTTAGTAGTCGTAGGACCAAGTTACCAAAAATGGTTTACCTTCAGAGCTAACTGACGACCATCCAAGACAGCTCTTTTGAAGGGATCCTTTTCTTTTTTCAGATCGGCTTTCGCTCTTTTGCGGGCGGTGATGAGATCTTCCAAGATCGTTGGGAGTAAGCCTTTCCTTCGGTTGGTAGTGGCGAAAAAGTCTGAGGCGAGAGGATTAGCAACGTAGTAAACAAGAGGTTTTGAGATGCAATCACCATTGTTCGGGGTTCGCACATAATCGACTTGCTCTACAAGTTTCAAGCGATCAATCATGGTTTTGTCGAGGAGGGTAGTATAACAAAGGTTGTGAGCCATCATGATGGAGGGATACAGCGAGCTAAAGTCGAGGGTGGCAATTGGCATTGGGTAGTACCCCCTCTTAGGTTCAATGACAGTGGCGCCTTCGTATTGTTCGTCGCTACCTGCATACCAAACCATGATTGACAGCAGCTCGTATTTCGAGAACGACTCTTACGATACCTTCAGAGTGCATGGCAGGGACGATGTAGTCTTGTTCATTTGCCTTTCGGAACAATTGGGATATAACCTTAATTTGCTGGCCTTTTGACAGCAAGTAATTGAAGGGAACGCCGGTAACGCGAGCCATTTCCGTATAATTGACCAAGCACATGAGCTTGTCCATCAAGCGTTGCGGCAAGTACGCATCCTGGCCCATAGAACGTGAGTTGGTAAAGACGGGGCCCAGCCGAGGTTCCTCATACCTTGAGGCAGTAAATAGCCAACCGTCGACGTGATTCCCTCGTGCCGTTCTGAAGTTCCGTAATGACTGAATGATGGACATCTTCCTTCTGCTCTCCGAGGAACTCAGCGCATACGGCATTTAATGAGTAGCTCCGGAGCTTGTAATCGCGTTGCATGACTTGAAGCAAGTCCAGTTGGAGCCGGCCGTCAAGCACCGTCTCTTTCGAGTTCCTTTGGCCGTAAGCTTTGGAGTTGAAGTGGGTGTCCTTGACCTTGGCTCTCACGTCTAGAAGCGATGAGGGGGTCAAACACATACCCAGGATGAGTTTCTGGTTGCAACTCACTTTTCAATCGCCCTAGAAAGGCGAATCGGTCCTGAACTTTAAGAGCCACGGCGCGATCCATGAGGTATGGCAAGTCGAAATTGGCAATGTTATAACCAATAACGACGTCAGGATCGACTTCCTCCACAAAATCTCTCCATCGAATTAACAAGTCATTTTCTTTCTTAAACGATAGGACTTGGGAGCCGACGATATCGGCGCAATCATTCAAGGCAAAGACGTTGCGAATAAAAGGGGCGCTTTCTCCTGCACAGAACGGGGTTAGTATTTCGTGAGAACACAGCTCTTCAAGTCCCAAACCACCTTGGCGAGTGACCATGTTGGCAATTTGGATGACTGGATCGATCTGCGGCTCTGGAAAGATTCCCTTGCGTCCAGCGCATTCAATATCGAAGCTCAAGATTCTCAATGGAGCCATTTTGGACCATTCGCCTTCGGGCTCATGGGAAATAAACGCATCGTATCTGAGGGCAAGGATCATGAGGCAAGTTCTGAGGGTATTCTCAGACAGACTAACCGGACATCAAACTCGATCTGACAGTTCGACGACTGTCTTGATCGTAAAGCGTATTTGCCAGCGGGAACTTCAATCCAGTTCATACCGGTTACCTGGAAACCATGTTAAGCACAAGACGGTGCTATGCAGGATGAATATGTCTTTACCTTGCGGTCGACCATGAATCTCAGAGTGTAGGAAATGTTGCTTTCGTATGTCTGGATTGGCTCTGGAAAGAGGTCTTTGAACTCGCATTCCCCTCGCTCGAAAGAGCGTGAAGAACCCCGACAGATAAGCAACGTCGAAATATGTCAATGCATGCAACACTTATCTCGTATTCTGGTCAAGGACCTTTGGTCCGCGAAGACGATTTTAAGGAACATAACCATATCATCCCCTTTGTATCCCCACAGGCTTCGTTTCTTGACAACTTTGATGCTGTGCACACCGTGCCGTCCTTCGCACATGTCCTGCGTCAACATTAGCTGATGTCTGGGACTGGCCTCAACAACGTCTCACAATGAGCTTCAACCTGAGAGATTCACGGTCCTCGTCTACGAACCCTCGGGGCATAGCGATGTAGAAATAGGGAAGGAAGTCTGAGACATGTGCTAGAACGCTGTGACCCTCCTGAAAGGCGAACAGATGAGCGGGCGTGAAGCTAAGAGGTAAGGATTGGTTCGGCTTACCTGGGTAACGCCATACATCCGGATAGCAGGTTTCTCATATGCCCCGGTGTCTTCAATGTCAACCTGCTGGAATACTGCCGAGGGTGTTTACGATGCGACATTGCGTAGACAATGAAGTGGCTAACCTATTTTGTCCTTTGAAGAGTCTAGGGGTGCAAGCGGAGGACGACCCCACCGGGGCTGTTCGATCGCTAGGAACGGGCGAGACGTGAGTGCTTGGATTCGAGGCGAATTCTTGAAGAGACTGACATGCATGGCTGTTTTCGCTGTGGAGACGTTCCAGAGTGTCAGCAAAGGAAGACTGGGTGCCGTTCATCATCCCATCGAGTTTGCGTTTCTTGGCTAGAGGTTCCTCATCGACCATGGTGCGTTTTCTGGTAAGAGTGGGCGGTCAGCGAGGTCCTGCCCCACGCAGCGAACGCAGAACGCGTACCGCTCAAGAGGGACGACGTTTTCTTTCTGACTAGATGAGACTTGCATCGCGACTCTGGGATATCCGATTGCTGAAAGCTTTTGCGGGAGGTGGTTCAAGCGCGTTGCTTGTCAGACTGAGGCATGGCGCGTCGATAAACAAACAAAGTACCGCGGGTTTATCTAATATTGACAGGGAAGGGACTATGTGTGGTTGGATATGTACAGTACAGTGATTACATGGTCTACATACAATCCTCAAGAGAAAGGACATGAGAATACGGAGTTGTATATGGAAATAAGGAAAAGAATCGCTCTTATTTTTATGTTCACTTGACGCTTTGTCCAGCAAAGTCCTACGATGCAGCAACCTCGGGTAGTTGGGGCACGGCCGGCATAGGTGCGGAATCGCCTGCGATGAATGCAGCAGCTTCGCCGGGAGTCGCAAATCGCCATCGCTTGACACGGCAGTAAAAGCCGTTCCTTTGGGGACTATCATCAACCGCGGTAGGTTGTTCAACCGGTTCTGGTTGACCGAACCAAAGAGACACGCCGGCCTTCTCGAACCCGACGCTCCCCTCCGTCACTTCTTTCACGAGGGGATCGGATGCCAAAGGTGGAGTGGTAGATTTGATTGGTTGCGCAAAGACTTTGTAAGACCGTGGTCCATCCGTGTCGTTCTTCAGCGGCAACACAAAATATCTAACGCCAAGGGGGTTTTCGTCAGTCCAGGGTTTGGGAGAAGGAATTCGGGGAATTGTGAATTCACCTCTCGTCGTTGTTCTCCAAGACAAAGCTGTGCGATGATTGCGCGACGTCATCCTCTTCATCCCTTCGTCGCTTCCGAGACTCTTGCAAGCCCCCAGATTCGAACATTGCTTCCCGCAGCGCGGCAGGGTCGTATACAAAGCCGGCGTCGGCACCGCGCTCTGTGGAGCCTTTTTGACCCCATGAAAAGACGATACTCCATTTGCCGACCTCGGCTGCTTCCCTTCGCATGTCATCATCGAGGATCGTTGCACCAGAAGCGGTTGATCGGTCGTCGATCATTGTGTACGAGTCCGAGAGTGGAGATGCCGCAAGAAGATCGGTCCGTTCAAAAGAGGGCAGAGGAGAACGGGTCGGGGGCTGAGATTCGGGTGCCGGGGCCATATTCAGCCTAGCACGTTGCCTTGCGTATTGGGCCATGCGGGCCTTGCGGTTCGGAATGTGCTTGGAATGAGCAGCACCGCGCTTGAATGAGCCGAAATGTCAGCCCCTTCCAGTTCACAAAACCTTAAAAACCAAGACCATTCACCTTGATAACATCCACGCTTAGCACCTCGAGACTGCCTCCGTCGTGGGAGTTCCCCCATGCGTAGCTCTTTATTCTGACCTCGCCGTTATCGTGCTTGCTGCGCTTTTTCGGTGGGGGGCTGGTTGAAGCCTCGGCCGGTCCACCGACGTAACGACCACGCGGATACCTCCCAACACGCAGGCGAACCCTTAAATCCTTGTTCTCGTTCTTGGCCTTGCACATGTCGTCGATGGTGATGAACCCAGAATGAACAAGGATGAGCCGAAGATCAGAGTCGTCCGTGTACCCTCCATACTATGTAAAAAATGCGTCAGCAATTGGAAGAAGGACTTGCAGGAGATGCGAACGTACAGACTGACTGCCCCAAAGCTTGAACGTGCCATCAAGTCTGCCAGGTATCGTATGGGGGGTAAGCAAATGCCCGCTTGCTATCAGGACGGTAATCGTGAAGAAGGGGGCCGTTTCAAAGACGTCCACACCCGCGACGACAGTCTCGTTGGTGCCACCATCTGCGTTCTGGACGGGTTCGGACTTGAAGACGACATCATCCCGGGGAGGCTCCCTATGGACTTTGGGCTCGAGAAGCAGTTCACTCTCACTCCCGGTGACGCCCTTTCCGATTGGAAGGGGTAAATTGGGATAGACAAAGGTTCCCAGGTACGGCAACTTGTTGACCTCTTCCGGCTGGAGGGCAGCGGCGAACGCGGCAATGATGTTTGCCGACGTCTGGAGTTGCTGTTGAGTGGGCGGCGCAGGAGAAGGGTTCTGGACGATAGGGGGAGGTGCCGATGGCTGCTGAGTGGGTGGTATGGGTGGGAGATGATTTTGAGGTTGATGGTGGGGCGGGATGGATTGCGGCGGGGGTAGAGGATGGGACATGGAATACCCCGAAGGCGGGTGAGCTTGGGACGGAGGAGGATATTGATGCGGAGGAAGGTGATGATGATGACCTGGGCCCGGTGGGGGTGGCTGCATGGACTGTTGCTGGATTTGCTGAGCAGACGCATATTGCGGAGCTCTTGAAGAATCGTCGCGGGAGTAGCCTCTGGCGGGTTGGACAGGGTCATTTGGAGAGCGTCGGACATGATGGTGGTGACCATAACCGGATTGCTGTGGATGGGGATGGTGGTGGTGATGGTGGTGAACGTGGTGGTGATGACCGGAAGTGGAAGACGGCGGGGGAGGTTGCTGGGATGGGTGACCCATGTACTGTTGAGGGGGCGGAGCATGCTGGGGCGGAGGATTGGGATAGTGCGAAGGCGGCGGAGGGGCATATGAGGGATGCTGAGGATGAATCGGTGGGCCATATCCTGGTGGCGGCGGTCCGTAGGCTTGGGGAGGGGGACCGTAGCCTGGAGGGGGTGGACCGTAGGGACCTGAAGGCGGAGGGCCGTAGGCGGGACCCTGAGGAGGATATGGCCTCTGATTGCCAAACGCTGAGGGGGGACGGTGAGGATGGACGATCTGGTTGGCGGTGGTGGGAGGTGCTCTGACGCCGAGAGCGGTGGGGGGACGGTTCTGCGGATCCTTTGGATCGAGGGGCGGGTCCATCCTCCCTCGCTCATCGTGACTCCGGCGCTGAGGGGCGTCTCTCCTGGACGGGGAGTGGGCCGAGGACGAGTGCGGGGGTTTTGCATCTACGTCAGAGGAGGACTGTGGGAAAGTGGAAGTCGCCGAGGGGATGGCCTTGTCGAAGGAACGCCGTGGCTTGTGCCCTGAAGTAGAAGTGGAAGATGTTGCCATCGCGCCATGAGTCGAGGGTCTCGGTGGCAAAGGTTGGGACGATGGCAATGGGCCTTGGGGAGGATACGCACTGTTGGCCGGGGGTTGCTGTTGGGGTGGTTGAAAGCTGGCGGGACCTGCTGTTGTTGTGCCGATCGCCGGAGGAAGAGGATTCGGAGGGGATGGATCCTGAGCGTGAGGCGGAGGAAGGTGACGTGCACTGGGAGGTGGGGGCCGATGAGGATCGTATGCCGAAGGTTGGTATTGATCCTGGTGAGCATAGTATCCAGCACCGGAGGGAGGGGGAGGTGGTCCCGCGGATGGGTGGTAAGAGGCAGGAGGAGGAGGAGGGGAACGTCGGTGTGCTTCGCCCGGATACGATGCACGCGGCTGAGGTGCTCCGACGGTTGGATATGGGGCTGGTGGAGGCAAAGACTGATGCTGCTGGTGCTCGTAGGATTGGTACTGGGGATAAGGAGCAGGATGATGATACGATGGATGAGGTGGATGGTTCGAAGGTGGCGGGGGGTCCGAGGAAGGAGCTGGGTGTTGGTTAGGCGGAGGGGGCGGCGGCGGCGGCAGGAGGGATTGCTGTTGCTGCTGGGACTGGCTCTGCTGGGGTGGATGTTGCTGCTCCCGCTGAGGTTGTCGTGGGGCGGAGTCCGAGGAGAGCAGTTTGGCGACGTTCATGGTGGAGAGTGACGTTGCAATTGGGACCGATGGTGATGGAGGGGGATGGCAACGATGGCAAAGATGCCGAGGATTGCGGATGGGTGGCGGAGGATGGGATGATGGTGGTGGTAGAGGGAAGGGGAGAAGGAGGGGGAGGGGGGGGGAGGAGAAGGGAAAAAGGTTTGCAGGGAGAGGAGATGGAGGAGAGGGAGTGAGTGTTGTGGGTGGGATGGAAGCTATTCCTTTTTTCGATTACAGGGTCCCTGAATGTCACCGCCCAACTAACTACGCCAGATCTCGATCTCGCAGACTGCAACGCTCTCGCCTTCTCCCTCCCACCATCCATCGTCGTACACCCATCCACTGCGAGAAGGATGAGCATTAAGATGACTGGGTGAGTCGTCGGCAGCCTCGAGTCTGGCATTCCGAGTACGAGATGATCAGAGTGTGAGTGGGGATGGAATGACCCGGTGGAACGGTAACCGTACAAAAAAACAGACGGTCTCAGTCAAAATCAGGATTGAGCCGCACCTCCCCTCCCGTCCTTTTGACATGTCCCGCCACTCTGCGCCACGCACGCGTCGACCAGGATCGTCAGCGGAGCACGGTCGTGGCTTAGAGGATAATCGGTCGACGGTTGGCAGGAGGACCAACCCTGTGCCCTCCTCCACTGATGCGCAATCAGGTTTTTCACGCCAGCAGATAATTGCCATCACCATTGACTGTCATTCGCTCTGTCTGCTGTGCGGTTGGCAAATGGCATCTCATTCCCCGGGGAGAGAGTGATGGTGATGTCGACGGCGGTGAGACGCCTGTTTGCTTCTCGGTTATCTCTTTACCCCAGCGTGGCTTCTTGTTACGCACAATATGACGCTCTCAGCGTATACGCTCGTCCCTCGGTGCACAGAAGGAGAGAAGAGCAGCCAGAATTTGCAGCATTTACCACGTCCATTACACGCGTCTCATTCCTATGCTGCGTTTTGACGCTGGACCCGAGTACCTGGCTCCGACC
>KN823325.1:0-13677 GCA_000827465.1 Tulasnella calospora MUT 4182
CGCGACGCTTCTTTAACGATCGAAGAAGCCAAAAAGTCTCAATCGAATCGTCAACTCGTTCGGACGGTCCTTTTCCTGCTAGAAGCCCGATACCAGGCATTCAGCCATCGCGTGGATCGATATCTCGACCCTACCCAACTCAACAAACTTAAAGCGGAAGCACGGAACGGATGCTCACAGGCAAAGGCGATGATGGTGCAGTACAGTCGTCAATTCCAAGAAGGGATGGACTTCCGCCTCTCGGATCAAAAATGGCTCAAGGACAATTATAGCGTGCCAGCAGAAGCTATTATAGCGAAATGGTCGGAGATGCTTGGCCAGCTAGATGGGCGCGCGTCCTACAGCCAAGTTACCGATGCTGAAAAGCGGGGGATCGTAAAGGCGCTTATGGGCGGGTTCCGAAGGATCCGTAAGTCGATGCATTGCATTGGTTGATAAGAAACCGGAACATTGATGGTCTACTGCAGAAACTCGCGAAAAATTCTTCCAGTGTCCCAATGGCCATGTATGTGCAAATACCGAGGTACGTAGCTTGACTTTGCTCGCTATGACGTCGCGGGCTGAACGCTCCCTTCCAGTGTGGAGACACGACGGAAGGGTCTCGTTGTCCTGAGTGCAACAGTACCATTGAAGGCGCCCTTCATAACAGCAATGCTTCGAGCTCGCGTGCAACAGATCTTTAGAGTATTGGGAGGGAGGAATGAATGACCGAGAGCCCTTGGGCCTGGGGCCGCGGGGCATAGCTCTTTCTGTGCTTATCGTGATTGCGCTTCCGAACCTGTTTTCCTGTCGAGACTTTTAGAATCCATTTGAAGCGAATATACATATTATCAGATTGAATGTCGAAGGATAGCAGCGTCCTTGTGCCGCCCGCGGAACATCTGTACATGCAGGAAGTCATGAATGCCCAGTCACCTACATAAACATCGAGGATGAATGAAGGAACATGTCTTCACCGTGTAGACACCCCTGGAGCTCATTGTTTACAGTGAACATCGTTTCGGCGACACGGCCCAGAACTGATCATGAACGCCCGTTCCTCGGATGGAACATGCTTACATAATCGTGACTTCAGTGATGGACCGGCGTGCCCCCTTCCACAGCGTCTAAAACCACCAAGGCCAGCGGTTCTCCGTCGCCTCCAGCTCCTCCTTTGACACGTTCGAATATTATCTCCAGCCAGACCTTCTCAGGATTGCCTCGTGGACCGGGCTAGGGCACGTTGCATATGCTCTCAAATCAGGTCAATGGACAACAGATCTGCCCAAAACGGAAAAACGATGGCCCTCCATATCTTCTCATCAGCGCCGGTCACTTACAAGACCAATCAAAGCCGTGTATCCTATACCACCAGGCGTTGTAGATCCCGCAGCAATGGCTTTACAACGCGATGAATGGCTCACGGAGTCCATGGAACGCACAGCCGGTGTTTCGGGTGTATCGCTGCGAAATGAAGGAAACTGTGGATATTTATTTCTCGATCCGGATACAGCACTAGACTTCCGAAAGCTTAACGTGACGGGTTGCCTGCAGGCGGTTAGCGCCCGTGGATGGTTGAAATACTTCACCCCCGCCCCAATCAACCCTATTGCTTATCCTCAAAATGCCTCCAAAGGAACTTCCTATCTGCCCGCACTATCGGAAAGGCCGTTGTTCATACGGTCAAAAATGCAAATTCAGGCACATCGGCCCATCCCTGGCCCCATCGTCGAGTGCGAAACCGCCCTCACCATCCAAAACCCGCAGAAGCGTTCCGGCAGTCTCAAGCAGTCAACCGCATACACCTACTCCTGGTGCTCCGAGGGGATTTTGTCCATCATTTCGGGAGGCAGGGCGATGCGATCGAGGGAATGGATGCAAACTTCTCCATGAACCTCAATCACGCCTGGCAACGGCACCGTCAACCTATATTCCGGCCACATTTTCAACGGAGGATTTAGACGAAGGGCTTCTTGAAAGATATGTTGACCCCTTCTCGGACGGTTTTGCGGCAGCATACTCTCTACCTCCGGGCCAAGTCCGCAAACAAATGAGACGCTTCACAGGAAACGAGTCACGCTTCGAGACAAATGATGAGATTTATAGGTTTTCTGCGATGCTTGGAAGTGCCAATGCGTACAACAGTAGCTGGGTAGGTCGTCCACGAACGCGGACATCCAAAAACTAAATTCAGGCGGTTTACAGGAAATTGAGAATGGACAGGTGGGTCGCTAGCCACTCATACCACTATTTGACCTAAAGTATAGCTCTAGGAGTTTTTCTCTACAGTATCTAACGTACGTCAAGCGATGCTTCTTTCGATAAAGCCGTACTAACGAGTCGTCGGACATGAACAGCCCAACGGGGAGGTGATCCTCCGGATTCAAGACATACTTCTACACGAGTCGGTCTCCAGCGAGGCTTCCCAGATTGCAGATCTTTCTTTCCAGAAAGCTTACTTACCGATCCTCGGAGTAAGTCCCGTTCTTGACCTTCCGTGAACTTCCTACTAATTTGTTACAGTATTTCTCATCGCGATGGGTTCTTAGGAGTACTTTGCGCAGAAACATGAAGTCGGCTTGACCATCATCTTGCGAAAACACTTTTCTAACGAGTCCCTCGCAGCGCACTATACGGACTTCTGGATCACAACTTCGAAACAGTCGAGAGCATTTTACATACATCAATTGAGGGTTGCATGCTTCGAAAGTCCTTCAGCGATGTCTCTACGTCCGTATCGGGTCTTCAAGTATTCTGTACCGTTGGCAAATGTCTTCACGAGTTCGTGTGCCAGCTCAACCTGGAGGCAGCACAGTTGACTGATGGCTATTGATTAATAGGTATGCTACCCGCTTCAAGAATGCCGTTGCCCAACATCCCTGCTTCGCAAATTTGGTCGCGAAGCTTGTGGAGTGGAGTAATTCGTGGGCAATCGCGGTTTGCGCATCCCCGCCAGGGTTTGATGACCCCATTGCTGGGTGGTCCTCCTCAGGAAAATCATTTGCAGTGGACCATATGAAGAAAACCATCGAATCGCTCTTTGAAGTGGTCGAGCGAGCGGAAGGGTCCACCTTACGACGCTCTCACGTCGAAATCGAGATAGCGCCGCGGGAGGCTACTAGCCAAGCGCTCCTTGACAAGCTCTTGATGACATATGATGGGCCGGGAGTGTATCACGAAGGAGGAGTTCCTCGCCACGACAACGACAAGGAAAACGTATCTCAGATTGAAATCGTTCCAACCCATGCCGAGCTTACATGTTCTACTGGACCATACCTCCCAGCAAACATACCTGGAGGGCCTCACCATCTACCAGGGTCTAGCATGGAGAGATTGGTTGATATTCAGTTCCGTTTGCTACGAGAGGAGTTGATGTCGGTAGCATTTCCTCCTCTCATCCGAGCCCGATGCTAACGAGTTTGCTTAGTGCCCCAATCCGCAGTTCCCTCGCCCATGTGCTACATGACTGCGAGCAACCTCCTGATTCCCATACTCAGCTCGACATCCTCCTTGCTAAGTGCGGAGGTCTCTACAAGGCTACCCAGTCTGCATGGGACTCGACGATGTTCAGCGTCTACACTGGCGTGAACTTCCGAGGCATCGAGTGCGATGTTCGACGAGGTCTAGCAGTTAACCTGACATTCGACACTCCTCGTGGTCGGGCTACCGATCCCTCCGCAGTGATGCGTGCTGCATATTGGGAAGGTGTCGGGAAGAGAAGACTTATGCAAGGGGGTCTCCTCGGCTTACTTTGGGTCCCGCCAAATTCTGAAGTTCACGACATTCGATTTTATTTGGGCACGGTGGCAAGTGGCACCGAAGATTTGGTGCATTCAGCAAGGCAGTCAGCCGACAGACTGGCTCTGAAGGTGTCGTTCTTCGACCCAGAGGTGGACTTGAGAATTCTGAGCGCCCTCCAGGATCGGCGTCCTCGAGATGAGGGCATGAAGCTGTTGCTTGAGGCTCCAATCATGTTCGAATCCATCCGTCCATTCCTTGAGACGTTGAAGGGTCGGCCTCCTGCCTCCATTCCCTTTGCTCGGTATATTGCTCATCAGGATAACGGTGACCTGTCGTCAGTCAGCATCGACCCTCCAGCCTATGTAACCCCTCGCTTCGCTTTCAAGCTCGACTCTTTATTCGAATGTAATCCTCCAATCAAGCTATCACTCCGACCTCAAGATCAAGTTTCTGTGAAAAACGCCCGGGAGACATTAAGAAATAAAAGTCGATTGGATCCTAGCCAGGTCGACGCCATGATCGGCGCTTTAACTTCTGAAGTCTCGCTCATACAGGGGTAAGGATCTATACCTCCTCTGGTTTAGTATCATCACTGACAAAACGGTTTCCAGTCCACCCGGAACCGGCAAGGTACGCGACTCGCACCCTTCGACTCACCGATCTGACCCGTTGACTTCAGAGTTTCACCGGAGTTGAACTGTTGCGAGTCCTGATTTCCAACGGCATAAAGCCCATTCTGTTGATTGCTTTCACCAACCACGCGTTGGACAACATAATCACGCACGTCTTGGATAAAGGCATAACTGAAAACATCGTCCGACTCGGTTCAAGGTCAAATGACGAGAGTCTTGCCAAGTACACCTTGGAGCAGATTATGAGAAACAAGTCCTCCCACGCGAATAAATCAGCCGGCAAACAATGGGCCATGATGAAGGACGCTCAGGAAAAGATGTCCAGACTTATGTTCAGGGTCGTTTCTGCTCTCCCAGAGGAGGAAGACCTTCGACCCTACCTCCAGCGATATTACCCTCAGTACCATCATTCAATTTACCACCCACCTTCCTGGATTTCTCGGCTTCTTGGTGACTCAACGGGCTGGCAGAAGGTGCTCAAACGTGGGTCTCGGGAGAAGACGCCGGTCGACGTTTGGAAGGCCGGGGAAGATATTGCCTTTATCACGCCACCGGCTGACCCCGCTGTCAGCGGTTCGCAAGGCCCTAAGGGCCTGGAGAAACAAGGAAGAGGGCCTATGCGAGGTTACGATCTTCTTCCGAGGGAAGCCGATGAAGACCCTAGCACCGAGGAAGAAGACGCAGAACCGCCAAGCTGGCTCACGACGACGACCAAATTTTTTGCAGACCTCAACTTCATCAGCATTCCTCAAATACCCTTGAGTAATCGACCACTGGAAAAACTCCTGAATAGCCGTGATGTTTGGTCTATGTCGATGGAAGAAAGGCGAACTCTTCTCTCTCATTGGGCGGATGAGGCTCGAGAGTGTGCTCGCGACCCTCAGAAAGCTGAGTTTGACGGTTTGAAACGTCGCCATGCTGAAGCGCGGAGCGCGTGGTCTGATATTATGGATCAGGTGAGCGTACTCCCCGCTCCAGGAGTCTCAATGGGACGCCAGCTTATAAGCGCCTAGGCCAAACAAAAAGAACTATCTGAAGCAGATCTTATCGGGTGCACCACTAATGGTGAGTTCGTTTTGGCATAAATTCTTATTGCTTGGCATGGACTGATGGTGTTATTTCATCCCAAGGCGCTGCCAAATTGACCTCTCTGCTGCAAAGTGTTGGGCCAAAGGTGCTTCTGGTTGAGGAAGCCGGACAGGTACTCGAAGCTCATATCCTGGCCAGTGAGCACAATTTAGGCGGTCCTTGGTGGTGACGAGGGCGCGAATTAACATCGACTTTTAGGTTTGGTTCCTTCGATTGAACACCTTATTCTAATTGGCGATCCGCTTCAATTACGACCTACGATTGAAAACTACCGTAAGTGGGACTGCTGTTCAACGCTTCTCCAAGGGTAGTCTTGACACTGGCTGGTCTTTAAGAGTTGTCAATGGAAAATTCGCGAACAGGGAAGGTTTTCCGCTTCGATCAGAGCCTCATGGAGCGGCTTTCGTCAATGGGCCTGCCAATGTCGCAGCTCGATGTTCAACGCCGAATGCGGCCTCAAATCGCCGACTTAGTGAGGTGAGTTGGAGAATCTGTCAGCTTGAACAGGTAAATGTAAGCATTCTGACCTCTGGCGTAGGCGGACTTTGTATCCAGCCCTGAAAGACCACGCCTTGGTTCAAGCTTCACCGCCTGTCAGGGGAATGTCGCGGGATGTGTTTTTCCTCGATCATAGACATGGAGAAGATGGTGGAGGGGAAGAATCAGTCTCTAAAACAAATACATATGAAGTAAGCCGGTTTCACCCTTAACTCATTACTCTTCGCTCATATGTTGTGGTAGGCGGAAATGATCAAGGATCTTGTTTTGTATCTCCTTAGGTATACTTATCATCTGTTAGATCTCTTGTTCTCTTGTGCTGACATTGCGATTTTAGGCAAGGGAAGTATACAAGGGCTGGGGATATTGTAGTGCTCTGCGCATACTTGGGGCAGCTGGCCAAGGTCCGGAAGCTCCTCTCCAGTGAAGTGGCCACAATGATTGATGAAAGAGACGCGGTCCAATTATTGGATCACGATAACGAGGCCGACGCAGCAGAAATTCTGGCGGAGTCGACGGAACAAGTCCACGTAGCTGAAAGGGTGTCAGTCTCCTTAGGCTTCCATTACATACGGGCGCTGATCACGCGACTCTTCTTCATAATTAGCCTTCTACGCACTGTAGACAACTTCCAAGGTTAGTCATAGAGCGCGAATTTGGAGCATCTACCAAGAGCAAGTTTTGTACTATAGGTGAAGAGGGAACGATCGTCATCCTCTCATTAGTAAGAAACTCAGGAGAGAGCCCTACCGCAGGCAGGAAGATCGGCTTTTTAAAGGTGCGCCTCTAAGATCTCATTTCGGTTACACTCGTTGATCTGACGCTCGGTGTAGTCAACCAATCGCGTGAACGTCGCGCTATCTCGTGCACGAGAGGGTTTATATATACTCGGGAACTCGGATGATCTTTTAGCTTCCGGCAGTGATATGTGGTCTGAAGTAATTGATCAGCTCCGACGCAATGATCAAATTGGATCATCCTTCCCTTTATCATGCAGCCGACACCCGGGCACTATCATTCAGGCGTCCGAGCCAGGGGATATCGCCATCTATGCACCTGATGGTGAGCGAACCTCATTACCCCTAGAATTTCGAGTCTGACTTGGCCTGTAGGAGGATGTCTCGAAGAGTGCAATGCTCTCCTGACGTGTGGACACCGTTGTCATCTTCATTGCCACCCGGATGATCCTCAGCATCGAGCCATTCGCTGCTCTTACGCCTGCACCAGGTTCTGTTCGCGAGGCCACCCTTGCAAAAAACCTTGCGCGGATCCATGCGGGCCTTGCGAGCACTCAACGAATTTCCAATTGCCGTGCGGTCATATCAGTCCCGTTCGCTGGTGTGTTTGCTTGGTACACCGTTCGATACCTCGGCCTAACACTATTGTCATATTTTCAATAGCTATCAAATCGACAGTCCCCAAAACATTCGTTGCTTTGAACTGGTACAGAAGCTCCTGCCCCAATGCGGTCACTCAGTGCTCATGGCCTGCTCCGACGATGCGGGTGAAGCCATATGCCAAATGACTTGCGGAAAAGTCATGACTTGCTGTGGCGCTGTCTGCAAAGATCTGTGCGGGAACTGCCAAGCGGTAAATCCACCGGGCTTCCTCACCAAGCATACCGACCATCCGTGTGGGAGGCAGCTATATTGCGGTCATATTTGCTCTGGCGTTTGCAACGGAAATCACGATTGTGCAAATGTCGCTTGTCAGGATCAATGTCGCCAGGGTTGCCGACATCATGCATGTGATCTTCCGTGCACTGAGCCTTGTGCACCCTGTATGGATTCTTGTGACTGGGTTTGCGAACATCAAGGTCGGTGCCAGGTAGTGTGTGGAGCGGTGAGTTTTTATAAACCTGTTTCGGAAGCGGTTCAGCTAACAGTTAGGTAACAACGACCAGCCGTGCGCAAGACTTCCGTGTGATGAGCGTTGTGAATATTTCCTGGACTGCGGTCACCGATGTCCGTCAGGTAGGCATTGCCGTTGCTTTGCGTTTCGGGATCCTGGCTGACCTTGTATGTCCCAGTATGTGGGGAGCCCTGCGAAGAGCAAATATGTCCGCTCTGTGTCACCAGGGCTGTCCGGAGTCAGGTTGTTGACTTGATTGAGGGCAAGCAGCTCCGGGAGATTGACCCTGACGGGGAAGACCTCAACCAGCTCATCATCACACTTACCTGCAAGCATACTTTTACTGTGAAAACGTTGGATGGCATCTGCCAATTGGAGAAGTTCTATATTCGGGAATTCGATACTTGGACTTCGATCGCCCCCTCGCCAGAAGGGTTGCAGCGACCGCCCGCTTGCCCTCATTGTCACGGGCCAATCAAGAGCTTGCGCTACGGTCGAGTGTATAAGCGGGCTTATTTTGACATATCCGAACAGGTGAGGCTACTTCTTCCTTTCCATTGAATTCTCGAGCTCACGTGGCCATGTTAGAATGTGGCAACGAAAAGCAGTTGGGCCATGGGTCTCATCCGCGAGAGCGTTGATGCACTTGACAGCGCCAAAGCTGCCCAAGATCTCGAGACGGCATTAGAGGACGTCAAACTAGTCGGTGTACGTGTCGAGGAGAAGGAAGCAGCGGAAGAGCAAGCTTATCAACGAAAGCAAGCCATCCCCCCGAATGAACCTCTTCCCGTCACTTCTAAGCGGTTCTCCAAGAAGTGTCACCACCTGGAACAAGTCCCTCAGTCAATCAAAGAACCTTGGACGAAAGCAACGCGCAGGCTTATCGCTTACTACGACGAAGCGTCCGAACTAGCTAGCGCAACATCAGCTCACGTCCAGGCTTACGAAGCTGCCGTCGCCACCCTCTCCCAGGAATACTTGGCCGAGCTAGGGCATTCCAACGACTTACCAGGATCCATGTCACCCGAAGATATGGCACTCGGATTGGCTAGAAGGCGTTGTGGCCTTCCTGCCCTCCCGAAAGCTGATGTTCGATTCCAAGTGGAGGCCTGCTGGTTAACCTTCAACATTCGGTTCCAGTTGGCTAGTCTGGCACAAAAAGCAGCGGGGATATTCGTCAAAGAGGACGTACCGCAGAAGCTCCGATCACTTTGGGCGGATATGATCGAGGACATTCTATATTCGGTCGAGCGCGATGCCTTGCTGACCATTGATGTGGCCCTGAATTCCCAATCCAACCGTCAGGTCGTTCGGACCGTCCTCTTCCTGATAGAGGCACAGTACCAAATCATCAGCCATCGGGTAGATCGCTACCTCAACTCAATTCGACTCGGGAGTCTCAAGGACGAAGTGCGGAAAGCGTATGCTGAAGCGAAAGCGATGGTGGCAAAATACGGTGGACAATTCCGCGAGGCCATGAACTCCCGCCCCACCGACCAGCAGTGGCTAGAAGACAACTACATTACCCTCGCCAACTCAATCTTCGAGAAATGGACTATCTTGCTAACGCAGCTGGAGAAAGGCTCGCTCAACAATCAAGCCCCAGCCGCGCAGAACAGCCAAACCGTCAAGGCTTTGATGGACAAGTGCTTCGGAATCAGTAAGTAGCGTGCTGAGAATGCCAAAGGCCACGAATTAAAACGATATTCCCGACGTCAGCGCCTCGCGGTCACTTCTACCAGTGTCCTAAAGGTCACGTATATGTCATAACTGAGGTGAGTATGTTTCGAGTCCCGGGTGGGACTTTTGTTTTGGTTTTAACATCAATTTCACACAGTGCGGGAGCACTATGGACGTGTCTCGTTGCCCAGAATGCAACAGTCTCATTGTAGAAGGATTTCCTACCCTCAGTTCCTAGAATTGCGCGTATGAATCTCCTAAAACACTGGTAGTTGGGGAAGGGAGGCCAGAGAGGAGGATGAGTGGGCGTTTATCTAAAGTTCTTCCGTCACATCAAAATCTTTGAAGCATACGGATTTCTCAATACAATTGCTGAATCTTGATACGGCCGATGCAATGGACCGATCGCGCCGCCCTGGAGTGTGGCGAAACAATCAGTGGCAGGGGACCCGGACTGGTTCAGCAATAGTGGACCGACTGATCTCGAAGTTTCGCAGGTGGAATGGGTGTCGGGGCAAGCCCGCGACCGTTGGTCCGATGTGCGTCAGATCCCAATAGAGCAGGTAGGGGTCGATGTAGAACTGTTCCTGCGTCAACCGTGGGAATATAGGGCTATCGTGAACGTTCCAGTGAACCTGATAGTGTTTGCTTCTTCAATAGTTTATGATACCAACTCCTCTCCGTTCTCCAGTATACCGCGTAAGGTATTGTGTCGGAAGGCGTCAAGAAGAACGGAACCGTAGAAACGGCGGAACCGCAGGCTTCTCGGAAAAGATCGGCCTTAACGGTTTTAATGAGGACCTCCGTTGACGACATTTGGTTCAGGACCCATTCCTTTGACATCCGCAGTCCGGTGGCCATTCCCCCGCGACCAGTACTTGTCCGCTCTTCCATGTCCAAAAGCAAGGTTAGCCTACATGCGGGGTGACGGCACGTTGCAAAACCGAGGCACCCTGGACATGCCCTCCAAGTCGGCCAAAAATGGGAAAGAAGGGCCCTCCCACATTTTTTTTCATTTAGGGGGAACTGTGTGGCTCGATCGGCCCCTACACAACTCAACGAAATATCTTACTTGTTGTGGAAATGAAGGACCTAATACTTTGGGCTCGTTCTGCTGAGTCGAGTCTTCGGAGATGTGTAGTTTTTCTGAGCCGAGGAGTCGGAGATGCGTTAAAGGGTTGCGATCATCTCAATTTGGGGAATAATTGGACCTCCGGGAGCCCGATGTGACGGGACACCTGCAGCCCCCCACCTTGCAGTCATACGCAAGCGATAAGCGACCCATCGTATTGAAATACCTGCACCACTCGCCCCCCCCCCCCAAACCTCCCTCTTCCTTATCTTCAACATGCCTCCGAAAGCGAAGGCTGTCTGCAAGCAGTACCAGCAAGGTCGTTGCTCATACGGTTCAAAATGCAAGTTTGCGCACACCAAAAACTCCCCGGCTGTTTCGAGCAACCAGGCACCAAAATTCGTAGCTGATCTTCCGAGAGGTACATGTCGCTCATTTTGGGAGACCGGTCGCTGCGACAGGGGCTATGGATGCAAGTACCAACATTCCAGCCGAGCTGCACAAGCATCTTTGGTCGCCGTTTCCGCGCCCTCCACAGTGACCACATGGAACGAAGAGGACATGGACAGATACGTTGACCCCTTCTCGGACGGATTTGCGCCCTATACCCTCAATCCAAGTCAAGTTCACACCCAAATCAAATCTTTCATACAACCCGAGTCACGCTTTACGAACAATAACGAGATCTATCAATTCGCTGTCATTCTCGGGAGCGTTAGCATGTATAACAGTAGCTGGGTGAGTCCCTTCCCTCTTATCCTTGTGCGTGACTAACGCCGGTGTTCTGTAGGACATCGAGATCGGACAGGTAAGTCGTTCGGCTATCCTCTCACCACCTTAGGCTGAAGCATGTATTTAGGAATTCTTCGCCGTGATTGCCGACGTACGTCGAGGACTCTTCATCGGATGGAATTAAATAGGCTAATCAGCGGGTGATATGAAATAATAGCCCAACGGAGAAGCAATCCATCGAGTCCAGGACATCCTACTCCACGACTCGGTCTCGAGTGAAGCTGGCCAATATACCGATATTTCTTTCCAAAGAGTTTATCTCCCGGTGCTTGGGGTACGTCGCGCTATTGAGTAGAACTGGATGGCATCCCCCGGGGATGTCCGGCGAGCCGGGGCTCTCCTCCCGGGGGTCGCCCGTAGTAATTTCATGGCACCACCGGGGTACTGTGCGCCGAGTTTAAAGCCTTAAAACCACTCTAGGATTTTTCAGAGGGCCTGGGTGGTGCCTGTAGTGCAATGGCCGTTACATACTGGTGGCGGGTGGGCAGCCGACTCCCCCCGGGGATGCTGTAGCTGCTTCCCCCGGGGAGAGGCAAGATTTGAACGATGCATTGCCTTCAGGATCTACTTACTAGAAAGGGACCTCTAGCTTGAGGACAAGGAGCCTTGGTGCGTAGGTCGTCGGGGCACAGGCTGATTCACCCCGGGAGGCAGCTCTTCGCTTCACCCCCCGGGGGATCATTTTAGGCCAGGTCATTTGTACTTGTAACATAAATGAATTCGATCATATTGAACAATTATTCCCAATTACATGAGAACGGACTACCGGATCATAATGGGTTTGGGACAGGAGGGGGATTTCTGCGAGCGGCATCAACGTGCAGAATGAACTGAGCTGCCGCTGCATCGCCGGTTTTCTCCATCTCCTGTCCCTGTGCCCCTTGATCATTTATCACACTTCTCACCTGGTCAGCCCCAAGCATCAGGGTCAGAGGGTCGTTTCGCCCGTCGATCCCACGGTGCGGTGTCCGCTGCACATCGGGGTAAGGTGCCACGAAAGTATCTCAGTGCGCGAAGGCCCGTAAGCCCGCCAACAGTCAGGGACCCTCCTTCTCCGCTGCCCGGTCCTCCCTCTGCGCTGCCGCTCGCTGGTCCTCAGCGTACACAACATGCCGCGCGCCATCCCTCAACATCGGCAACACCTCCCCAGCCATATCTCGACAACCACCCCACCCCTTGCCACCAAACTTGCACCCACTTAGACAGATTAAAAATTCGCGTAAATACAAAATCTTGCTGACTAAAATTTTGATGGTTCCATTTTTTATTAGTTATATCCCCTTCCCCTCCATATTTTCTGGTGATACTAGCTCTGGAAAAATATAATATTTAAGAAATCCTGTGAGCAGGAAAAAAAGCGAAAGGAATCGACTGCAAATTGGAGGAGATATACCTTCCTCAATGTTGCAGGGGCGACCCCCGGAGTTAAGCGGAGGAAAGGGAGCCAAGAAGGCTAAACGACCCCTTCCAGGCCATCCAACCTTCTTCCAAGAGTCGGATATATGTTCTAAATACACTAGTAGCCTACGGATATATTTTTACGGGGGGAGGCGGCATTCTGGGCTCGCTATTTCAGTAAAGGGGGGGTAGAGTGAAAGGTTGATGGTCATTGATAGCCCAAATTGGATAGCTCCCAGGTATGTAATATGCAGATTATCTACTACATGTCTACCAAGTATTATGGTGGTGTGGGATCTCTGTTATCGTACAATTTGTGTGCATGAGAGGGCTACCAACCAACTGAGGATACCCAAGTGGCAGATTCACGACTTTCCTGAAGGGAAGTAACACACCGCTGACTATTTATAGACTATAGTGAGTATATCGTCATTATATATCAGTTTGTGAGCTGCAATACTATGTATTGGTAACTTGTTTGCCGGGTGTGCATCTCATTGCAGCCTTGCACGCTGCATTCAGGATCTCTACATAGCTATGGCCTATTATGTTTCCAAATCAAGCCACAATAGTGAACGATTCACTTACCATAGTCCATAAATTGTTAGTGGTGTGGTATATTCTTTAAGAAAAGTAGTGATTCCACCACTTGGGCATCTCTGGTAAGTTGATGACCCTCTCATGCACATAAATTTTACAATAACAGAGATTCCACACCACCATAGTACCTGGTAGACATGTAGTAGATAATCTGCATATTACAAACTTGGAAGCTATCCAATTTGGGCTCTCAGTGACCATCAACATTTCACTCTACCCCCCCCTTTACTGAAATAGCGAGCCTAGAATGCTGCCCTTCCCCGTAAAAATATACCCGTAGGCTACTAGTGTATGTAGAACATATATCCGACTCTTAGAAGAAGGTTGGATGGCCTGGAAGGGGTC
>KN823325.1:14707-37252 GCA_000827465.1 Tulasnella calospora MUT 4182
AAAATCCCAAAGTGGTTTTAAAGCTTTAACCTCGGCGCACAGTACCCCGGTGGTGCCGTGAAATCACTACGGGCGACCCCTGGGAGGAGAGCCCCGGCTAGCCGGAGGCCCTTCGGGGACGTCATCCAGTACGGCTCCGCTATTGCAACCTCAATTCCTTCCGACTGATGAACGTTTAGTATCTCTCGTCCCGCTGGGTGGTGCGAAGCACGCTGCGCAAGAACGTCAAGTAAGTCAGATCTTCAGTGTTCGAAGGAAGTCAATAATGAGTCTCTGCCAAGTGCACTATACTGTACTATTACGCTGTTAGCGGATGTCCCATGTCCCGGACCCCCCATCCGCCCGCTAATTTAGACCCTTGTCCCGTGTCCCCGGCCATTTTCCCGCTCGGGACAAGTGTCCCGCCCGGTATTTTCACAGGATTGGCTCAATAGGGTAAACGAGTTACTAATAATATCTAATAGTAAATATGAATATTTTGTCGCAATTTCCGGTCCCAGTATATAGAAAGAACAGGGATTAGGCGGGCATTAATGTTCGACATAGTCACTGTCTTGGCTCTCTGCGTCCATCGAAGTCGTAGCTTCTGCGGAGTTGACTAATTTGAGCATACTCTGGATAGTACAAGCTCGAATGGGTCTTGAGGGGCGAGGTGAAGGCAATGCTGGGTTGTCAAGACTGGCGGGGGGGTTACCTTGAGGCCAAATTTCGTCTTCCGATTCATAGCAATCCTCCTCAGAGGTATCTGAATCGAATCGCTCTCCCTCTTCTACTTTGAAACAAGGCAATGACAAATTCGAGGATAAGTGGACGCCGCCAAGCAAGAGGTAGCAGATTCCTTACCGAAATCGATCAATTCATCGCCATCAAAACAGTCATTGCTTGTGCACGGCATATCGTCTTCGCCATCCACTCCTAAAAAATCTTCGTCTGTACCTGATGTGATTGTCATGTAGAACTCCGAATCTGTGGTACGCAAATCGATAATCGCTTGGCGAGCGGCCCTGCTGGTCAAACTATCATATGAAAGATTGAAAGGCCCAGTTGCACACACTTCCCAAGACTGTAAAAGACAATCAGATACAACAAACCAAGACAAAAATTGTTAGAGAATATCTCACCTTTAGGATCAAATCACTCCGGTTGACAGCTTTCCATGCGGCGAGCAGCCAGCTCGGTGTCCTGTCGCGAAGAGTCCCGATGGTCTTGTCCAGAACAACAGCTGCAGCTGGGGTTCCTTTGGCGAGCAAAGCTGTTGTTTCTTGTACAATATCAGCCAATGCAGCACGCCTGATTGCCCCCTTTGCAACTCGGTTAATGGTGGCATCGCATGGCTGAAAGAGCGAGGTGCATCCACCGGGGCAGTATTGGACAAGAATCCAGGGATATGTCTCCTTGATCCAGCTTCGAAACTCATTTGAACGATGCACTGACCAGACATCGATATAAAGAATGCACCGCTGATTAAGGGGGAGTCCGAGTTCGGTCTTCCTCCGCTCAAAATAGGGTACGGCGATGTGAGAGATGTATGAACGCATGGTTTCCTGTGTGGCCCAGTAGCTGGCTGTTCCCGAAACATCGAAACGATGCCCGGCAGAAGCAAGCTCCTGATGGCCTGAAGAGTTGGCCTTGGGGAGGGATCTCCGAGGGTCTTTTCCAGAATAGATGGCCTGGAACGGAAGCACTTGGCCATCTTGAGAAACCGAAACCATGAGGGTAAACGCCCGCTTTTCAGTCTGGCCAACCACATCCACTTGCTTCGCCCCTGTTTCCGCATATGAAACCTTTGTACCCTGAGCGAGAACTACCTGGGTTTGGTCCGCGTTGATAACAAGTGAGGCGGGGATGCCCTCATCTCGAATCGTGCAGGCCATCCGAAGGAAGGCTCGCCTGGTGAGCTCCAGTGCGTTCTTAGGTGTGGTTTGGGCAGCCTTGGTAGCACAGCGGAAAGACCATTGTAGCTTCCGCTTAATGAACCGGCGTACAAAGCTTGGTGTGCATCGGAATGTCTCACCCTTGGAGGTTGAGCGTTTCAAGAGTTCCGGGGCGGAGCGACCGATAATTGCAAGCATGATGCCATGTATGGTGTTCAAATCGAGTGGGACTCCGACCTTTCGCATTTCGGTGACGCTGTGTCGAATTTCCCAGATCACTTCTGGATAGTCGTCCTTAATATCAAAGGTTAAGAGGGAGCAGGTGAAAAATGTCATCTAAATAACGCACCAGTATGTATCTCCTTCCTCCTTTTGCCTCTGGCACTGATCCCCTTGCTAATGCATCTTGCACATGCTTCCGCCAAACTACTTTGTCCGGGAATGTCGGGTCGCGCCAGTCGGAGATCCGTTGGGCAGAGAAGCTGGAGAAAAGATTTGGATTGCGAAGTTTCAGGCGCTTGGCTATCTGTGTAGGACTGAATGGCCAACCGACTTCGCGGACAGCAGCATCGATATGACTGAATATAATGGGATTCAACCAGTTTACTCGTCGGAGAGGTGTAGCAGGTTGGTTCTTCTTTCGACCGCAAGGAGCACGGCATCGGAACCGATCATGCTCTCGGACCTGGCGATGTGGACGGGAGGCATTGATGATGGTGTCGACCCCAAAGACTCCAGCTGTCTTCGGGGGATTCTCAAGTCGGACCTAGGACGTCAAATAAGTCAACCACTCAAGCATGGACTTGAAAGAGGGTCTCACCATCCGTATCTTTCGCTTTTTTCCATTAGAATTTCGAATTCCAGAAGTCACTTCTTCCTCAAGTTTCCTTTTTCGGTACATCTGCTTCCGCTCCCGTTCGTACTTTCGCTTCCTCTCTTGAATGTAATGAAAATCTTGTTCTGCCCGCTCCAACGCATCATTCAATGCCTCGACCCTCCGTTCTGCTTTTCTCTTCTCAAGAGCATACCACTCATCTCGTGATATGACAGGGAAGTTGAGAATGCTTTGGCGTTTGCTTTGGCCGGGTTTTGAGCTTGGCCCCAAGCTCGCATCAAAGGGGCCAGTGGGACTACCAAAGTTTGTTGGAGGAGATGGTAATGCGGCTGAGGAAGGATGTTTAATCGATACTGGTAAAGTCGACGAATGTTTAAGACGTGGCGGGGCAGATGGAATGATGGGAGTAAAGCCAGGGATCCAGATGTCCTCCGGGTCAAAATCGAACGGGGTAGAAGGCGGCATGGGTGGGTGAGAGTCACTTGGCGTGCATCCAGCCTAGAAATAAACACCTCTGTGAGAGAAGTCCGCTTCAGAGCATACAAACCATTCACCTGTGGGGGCAAAGCAGCATAGTGCTCCGAGAATCGCAGAAACCACTGAATTCGATGCCAATCTGCTTGCTCCTGCTCCCATGGTTCAAATCCCAAGGCAACTTGAGCCATGGTGCAAAGGACCACAACTCCGCATGAGTGACCGTCTTGCTGACAGTCGACCTCAAAGTCCCGCTCTTCCTCGGCCAGTCCCGTCTCAAAGGGCAGCGGTTTTACCGTTTGGAGCCACCAGTCGAGGAGTTCGAGAATCCCGTCGGGGGTAAGAATTTGATCTGGGTCAAGGGAGTCGATATAGATGCAACTCCGGTTCTCAATATTGATGTGAAGATACGTCCAATGGTGGTGGAGGAACACAGGGATTATCAGGAGGTTGATTGTGCCTTCAGTAACGAGCTGGTCCAGCTTGCGTGGTTGAGTGGGGTTCCAGACAGGATTCTGTGAGCGATTGACCGCAAGCGAGCCGAGAAAATGGGTGTTAAGCACACGCATGCGTGAGTTTTTCCCAAGTTGAGCATTGATCCAGTCTCCTCCGGCGTTCATATGCTCATCCGTGAGCCAGCTGTTGCTGAGAATGGTGGTCAACTCAGCTCCGGTGAGTAGCGCGGAAGGGAAGGCCGCCAGGTTTTGGTTCCATCCGATCAGATTCAGGCGACGGTGGCACTCGTTGACCGAGTCGACCAATGTGGAATCTCCTTGACAACTCGCCGTCTGTAGCCATTCTTTTGATTCTCGGCAACGGATAGCGATACCCTCGATAGAGGAAAGGCGGGTTAAGCATTTCTCCATCCACAACGGGACGTGAAAGGTAGTAGAGCTGAGTTGAAGACTGAGGGAGCTGAATGCCGCCGCCGTCTGAGGGTTTGAAAGAGCTTGGCGAAGCCGACGGAGCCAATTCGGGTCAGGGGGAGGAAGGCTTTGAAGTTTTGCAAGGATGCTGGTGAAATCTAGGTCGAGTAGTGATGTAAGGTGAATTGATTCCCCGTGATGAAGTGAGATAATGGGTCGGGCAGAGGCGGGAAGGGGCGGGAACCGTTCGAGAAGTGCTGTTATAGAGAGATGATCGGGGGGGATGAGTCTTGAGTAAACATGAGAGAATGCCGAGTCTTGCATTGGCTCTCCGTCAATGTCCCCCTCTGAGATATCAACGACTAAAATTTGGGTCAAGGTAAGCCTCAAGAAAGATTGATTTCTTCGAAGAGATCGTACCAATTACATTAGAATCACTTGCAGCTCCTCCTCGCAAGGGATAGTGCAGAAGGCGACGTGGGTCCTTACCGGGTAAGGCTACACAGAAGCAGCGGGGCAGAGATCTATGATGAAAACGAGGTTGGTTTGGTGCGCTCAGTATCGAAATAGATGAGCAATAACCGTCGGGAAAGAATGCACGCACATCGAGGCAGCCACCATGTCGATTCGGAACGGAAGTACGACGTATAGTCAATGAGGGTGAAGGAGAACTTAGACTGGGGAGAGGAAAAGCGAGATAAAGGCGAGTGTTTGAATGAGAAGTGGGAGCGATGGATTCAGGCGTGGAGCAGAGGGTTGAGGGAGGAAAGACCTTGAACGATGGACCTCTACCGAGACCTGAATTTATGGCAAAAGCAAGTCATACTCCAAAATGGGTGTCACATTCGCATGTAATCCAAAAATGGATTAACGCCTCCTCAAAAAGGGATAAAGCTTGTCTTCCAAGTTCTCCGCTTTCCTGATCACCTTTTCTGCGACATTAAATCCGAAGAGTGGCGGTCTAACGGTGAAAAAGCGCTGCCCTCTGGTGGCGTCAATTCTCGCCCCTTACGGGGAGTACATGCAGATCCATTTGTTTTGCGATTGGAGCAACTTTTTCATATTGAAACTCTAGATGACCTGGAATTATATCCGAGAGCCTAAGCTAGTGGTAGAGGTGGTGGTAGATGTAGGGATGATGCCGAACGGACGGGGTGTGTGGAAGTGACGAGGAAAAGCGACGGTGCCACCCAAATGCAAAGGCACAGTGTCAGCTTGAATCAGCACCGACTTATTCGGCAGGCACAGTTCCCTTGATTGGTGTCTCGCTGATGTTATTTCTGCAACTCTAATCGCTTAAATTCACTCCGGGAGGCTTGTCCCTGGCTGACCATCCGGTCCCTACATTCAACTCGCCCGCTCCGCTTTCCCCACGTCCCCTGTCCCGGCCACTTCTTCCGTCCCCCCGGTTCGGTTGCCCCGCTGTGGCGCAGGTCCCGGTGTCCCCGATGGCCCGGTAACAGCGTAATAGTACAGTATGGCCTTTTAGACCACAGCTTCGAGGAAGTAAATCGGGTTTTAGAAAGTTGCATCAGCGCCTGTATGGCTCGTATGTCCTTCAACGACAACTCCTTGCCGGTCTCAGGTCTCCAAGTCTTCCGCATTATCACCAAATGTCTTTACGAGTCCGTGTATTAGCCTCGCCACACGGTATCGCGGCCTCCTAACCACCGATTTTCCAGATATGCGACTCGCTTCAAAAATGCCGTGGCCCAACACCCTTACTTCGCCACTTTGGTCACGAAGCTCGTTGAATGGAGCAATTCTTGGGCCTCGGACGTTTGCGCATCCCCACCCCGCTTTACCGACCCGATTTCAGGATGGACATCATCGGGGAAAGCATTTGCGATCGAACGTATGAAGAAGGCCATAGATACCCTATTTGAAGTCGTCGAGCGGGCAGAAGGCTCTACCTTACGTCGCCCTCAGTTAGGACCTGAAGTCGTGACACGAGACTCGGGTACCCAGGCCCTATTAGATGGACTTCAAATGACGTACGACGGACCTGGTGTCCATCATGAGGGAGGTGTTCCCCGCCACGACAACGACAAAGAAGACGTTTCCCAGATTGAAGTCGTCCCAACACACGCAGAGCTTACCTGTCCTGTCGGACCTTACCTACCGGCCAACCTACCTGGTGCCTTTCATCATCTTCCAGCGTCTAGTATGGAAAGATTGGTCGACATCCAGTTCCGCTTGTTGCGCGAAGAACTTATGTGAGTGACTCTCCATCTGTTTTCGACTAGCATGCATACTGAAGACATCTTTAGAGCCCCCATCCGCAGCTCGCTCGCTCATGTACTTCACGACTACGAGCAACCTCCTAAGACCAAGACGCAGCTTCATACCATTTTAGCGAAGTCCGGAGGCTTGTACAAAGCCGCTCAAGCTGGATGGGATTCGGTGATGTTCAGCGTCTACACTGGCGTCAACTTCAAAAGTATTACTTGCGATCCAAGGCGCGGACTAGCCGCAGACCTCACGTTCGACACTCCAAGCGGGCGCGGAAAGGACCCTTCCCCCGCAAAGCGTTCGGCGTATTGGGAGAGTGTCGGGAAGAGACGGCTTATGCAAGGTGGTCTTGTTGGCTTACTCTGGGTCCCACCCACTGGCAATGCAGCCGTTCAAGGGATCCGATTCTATCTTGGCACAGTCACGAGCTCCCTGGACGATCTCCGCCAGTCAGCAAAGCAGTCGATGGATAGGCTTGCGATCAAGGTCTCGTTCTTCGACGCTGAAGTCGATATTAGGATTCTAAACGCACTCCAACAACGGCGTCCGAAAGAAGAAGGGACGAAGCTCTTACTTGAGGCACCAATCATGTTCGAATCAATCCGCCCTTTCCTCGAGACATTGAAGTCGCGGCCTCCAGCCTCCGTACCGTTTTCAAGATACATCGCACACCAAGATGGAGGCAACCTATCATCCGTAACCATCGATCCTCCCGCCTACGTCACGCCTCAATTTTCCTTCAAGCTGGATTCCCTCTTTGATTGCACACCTCCGATCAGCTTGTCACTGCAACCCCACAATGAACCGTCTGTTCAGCAAGCACGAGATACACTCAAAGCGAAGAGCCGACTGGACCCAAGTCAAGCCGATGCTTTGGTTAATGCGTTGACCTCCGAGGTGTCGCTCATTCAGGGGTAAGGGGCTCGCTCTGCTCGTCTATCAATGACACTGACTGAAGTTTTGTAGCCCACCTGGAACCGGCAAGGTAACTCTCCGCATAGCCATTCATCGTATTGCCCTAACGCAGATCGATTGCAGAGTTATACCGGAGTAGAACTTTTGCGGGTCCTCATTTCGAACAATATCCGGCCTATCCTGCTGATTGCGTTCACGAACCACGCACTCGACAACATCATTTCTCATGTCTTGGATAAGGGCCTTACCAACAAAATCATTCGCCTTGGTTCCAGGTCCAATGACGAGACCGTCGCCCAGTATACCCTAGAGACTGTGATGAGAACGAGGTCGACGTCCCAAGCTGATAGGTCTGCAGGTCGAGCATACGCGAAAATGAAGGAGGTACAGGAGGAGATGTCCAAACTGATGGAAAAGGTTGTTGCCACGAAGGTCGAAGAAAAAGACTTCCGAACATATCTGCAACAGCACTACCCTCTGCATGAGGCCTCGACCTACCGGCCTCCGTCCTGGGTTCAGCATATCTTCAACGACTCAAAAGACTGGCAAAAGGCGTCTAAACGCGGGAACCGTCCTCAGACCTTGGGTGATTTCTGGAGAACCGCCGAGGACGTTACTTTTCTCAATCCACCACCGGTCAGCTCCCCGAATGCAGGCCGAGGGAAGAAAGGGAAGTGGCCAGCACAGGGGTATAGAATTCTTCAGAACCAGAACGGTGAAGAATTGTCCGGAGAGGATGATGAACAGGAAGAAGATCCATGGCTGTCTCAGATGACATCTTTCTTCGCGGGTCTCAGCATAAGCAGCATTCCTCGCATCCCGTCGGGAAATCGACCCATAGATCAGCTCCTCAGCGACCCGAACGTCTGGTCTATGTCAGCTCCGGAACGGCAGAGGCTCCACTCATATTGGACGGCTCAACTTCGTGATAACGCCAAACAAGAGCAGAAGGACGAATTCAGTCGGTTGAAGGCCCGTCATGCTGAAACTCGTAGCTCATGGGGTGATATACTGGATCAGGTTTGAGTGCTTCTCGTTGCCTGTATAATTAATTTTACTGAAGATCAATTCGTCTTATAAAGGGTAAACTGGAAGTCCTATCAAAAGCGGACCTCATCGGCTGCACTACGAATGGTAATTCACTCTCAATTGACTTCTCTACGCCCGTTTGACCCATATCTCGGGCACACGAACCAGGTGCTGCCAAATTAACATCTCTCCTGCAAAGCGTCGCGCCGAAGGTTCTTCTGGTCGAGGAAGCGGGTCAAGTCCTCGAAGCCCATATTCTTGCCAGTAAGTTCTTACTAGGTGATTCTTTGTGCGAAGCCTCGCTTATGCCAGACCTATAGGTCTGGTTCCTTCGATTGAACACCTCATCCTGATCGGCGACCCCCTTCAGCTTCGACCGACCATTGAAAACTACCGTACGACGACAGCCTTTGCGTCCTATAAGCATTATCCCTGACGCCATCTAACTTTTAAGAACTATCTATGGATAATCCTCGCACAGGGAAGGTGTTCCGTTTCGATCAAAGCCTTATGGAGCGGCTGTCCTCGACGGGTCTCCACATGTCCCGGCTCGACGTTCAGCGTCGGATGCGACCTCAAATATCTAACTTGGTCCGGTAGGTCACTCTCGCCGATGGGTACTAATTGTATGTCAGGTGGTTCTAACCTAGATATTAGGCAAACGTTGTATCCCGCTCTCCAAGATCACGAGATAGTTCGGTCCCCTCCATCAGTCCGCGGCATGGCTCGCGATGTATATTTCTTGGATCATCGAAACGCCGAGGAGAGTGGAGGAGATGATTCAGCCTCTAAAACCAACACCTACGAAGTACGCATCACAAACAGACTTCTTCGTTCTTCGCTAATACCTTGTTGCAGGCCAAGATGATCAAGGATCTAGTGCTGTACTTCTTAAAGTAAGGAGAGCATATGCAAACTCGTACTCCGAAATGCTAAAGACCAATTCAGGCAGGGAAAATATACCAAGACTGGAGACGTTGTGGTCCTTTGCGCATACCTAGGTCAACTTGCGAAAGTGCGCAAGCTTCTGTCGAGCGAAGTCGCCACCGTAATCGATGAACGAGATGCCGTGCAACTCATCAACCATGCAGACAACGACGACGATGCGGCTGACATTCTTGCAGACTCGACTGAGCAGGTTCACGTCGCTAAACGAGTGTATGTATTTGCTTTGGTCATGATTCGCCTTCTGATTATAGTTTTGGTTCTAGTCTTCTACGAACTGTAGACAACTTCCAAGGTGGACTCTATATCGTTACGTTGTTTGAGCTTTCCTGATCACTACCGGTTATAGGCGAGGAGGGGACCATTGTTATTCTATCCCTTGTGCGGAATTCCGGCGATACTCCCATGAGTGGAAGAAAGATTGGCTTCCTTCGTGTATGTTTTCGCTCCATAGGCGAGGCAATTCGTGAATCTGATGTCATATTCTTCCAGTCGACGAACCGAACAAATGTAGCATTGTCACGTGCACGAGAAGGCTTGTACATACTCGGAAATGCGGACGATCTATTGGCTTCTAAAAGTGCAATGTGGTCCGGTGTTATCGAGCAATTGCGACAAAACGATCAAATTGGTTCAGCGTTCCCGTTGGCCTGTAGTCGACACCCAGATACCATCATAGAAGTGTCTAAACCCGGACAAATTGCTATTCATGCGCCAGATGGTAAGCACTTCTCATCATGCCGATTTCCTGGAGCTCAAGTATCTTGGCGCATGTAGGAGGGTGCCTTGAAAGCTGCAACTATAGGCTGAAATGCGGGCACCTTTGCCCCCTCAAGTGCCATCCTGATGATCCACAGCATAAATCCGTTCGCTGTGTTGGCCCATGTGTCAAGTTCTGCGGTCGAGGCCATCCGTGCAGTAGGCCCTGCTCAGCTCCTTGCGGTCTTTGTGACCATCCTACCAACTACGGATTCCCTTGTGGCCATATGGGCTCAGTGCGATGGTATGTGAATCTTATCTACCATGCTATTCCTGAATGCTGAGGCCGGCCGGTTGACAGTCATCAGATCGACAATCCTCAAAACCTTCGCTGTTCTTTCCTGGTACCAAAACCTCTACCTCGCTGTGGACATTCCGCGATTATCGCCTGCTCAGACGACGCCAAGGATGTATTTTGCCAAATGCCTTGCGGTGTCATCTTGCCATGTTGTGGCCGCCCTTGTCAAGACCAATGCGGCAACTGCCAGGCTCTCAACGCCCAAGGCCCAATTGTCAAGCATACCGACCACCCCTGCGGAAAGTCACTCTACTGCGGCCATAGTTGCTCAGGAGTCTGCACTACGAACCACGACTGCGCGGATTTCCCTTGCCAGGATCGATGCCGACAGCGGTGCGAACACCACGTTTGCGCCCTCCCATGTACAGATCCTTGTGCGCCTTGCATGCAGCCCTGTGAGTGGGTTTGCGAACACAGAGGTCCATGTCCGGTGGTGTGCGGTGCAGTAAGTGGCTCATTCCGACCTGCTTTGAAAAGTATCTAACAGCTGTGCCCTCTTGTGACTCGAAGCCATGCGCGCGACTCCCATGCGATTTGCGATGCGAGTTCTATTTGGCCTGCGGACATCGCTGCCCGTCAGGTGAGGTCCCGCCGTTTATAGTAAACGGAAGAGCATGTCTAATCTCGCTTGGTTTTGCTTCAGTTTGTGGGGAACCCTGTGAAAAGCAGCTTTGCCCGCTCTGTGCCAATGAGACTGCCCAGACGCAGGTCGTCGACGTGATTATGGGAAAGCAGCTCTGCGAAATCGATCCTCACGGAGAAGAACTCGATGAGCTCATCATCACTCTGGCATGTGGTCATGTTTTCACGGTTTGAGACGCTGGACGGCATATGCGAATTGGAGAGTTACTACACGCGAGACGATGATGATGCCTGGGCGTCAATTGCTCCTCCGCCACAGGGCTTGAGACGACCTCCAACATGCCCTCATTGTCGAGAACCGATCAAGAGTCTTCGATATGGTAGGGTTTACAAGCGAGCAGATCTTGACATGTCCGAACAGGTGCGATCATATACTTAGCTTTGGCGAGATTTTGCGACTAATACCCCTACTCAGAACGTGGCGACCAGCTGTCGGCGTGCCTTGCGCCTCATCCACGAAGGAGTCGCTGCTTTCGATGGTGCCAAGATTTCCAAGGATCTCGAAAAAGCTTTGGAGAAGATTCCACCGGGCGAACTACCCGTTGGAGGCGGCGAGGCGGCAGAACAAGAGCTAGATATCCGAGAGAAGAAGGCAATTCGACCTAACGAACCGCTTCCAGTTCCGTCCAAGAGGTTTGACAAGAAATCATCTCATTTGCGTCCCGTTCCCAAGTCGATCAAAGAGGCTTGGGTCAAAGCAATACGCCGCCTGATCGCCTATTACGAAGATGCTTCCAAAGTGGCCGGAACAACCTCATCTCACGTCCGAGCGTACGAAGCCGCCGTTGCCACCCTCTACCGGCAGTATTTGGAGGAGCTAGGGTATTCGAATGGTTTGCCAGGAGCCGTCACCCCCGAAGATATGGCACTCGGTCTGGCCAGAAAGCACTGTGGCCTTCCAGCTCCTCCGAAGGCTGATGTTCGGTTCCGAGTGGAGGCCTGCTGGTTGACCTTCAACATTCGGTTCCACATGGTCACCTTGGCACAGAAGGTAGCGGAGATTCTGGTTAAAGCAAAGGTCGGGGAGAAGGTCAAGGCATATTGGGCGGATATGATCGAGGACATCATCTACTCAGTCGAGCGTGACGCTTCGATGGCAATTGAGGTGGCCCGGAAGTCTCAATCGAATCGCCAAATCGTTCGAACCGCTCTTTTCCTCATGGAAGCGCAATACCAAGCTTTCAGTCATCGCGTGGACCGATACCTCAGTGCTGGCCGAATCGATAATCTCAAGGACGAAGCGCGAGAGGGATGCGCCAAGGCAAAAGTAGCCATGGAACAATACAGTCGGCTATTCCGAGAAGCGATGGACTTTAGGTTGCCCGATCAGCAATGGCTACAGGATAACTATGGTGCCCCTGCAGAAGCGATTGTGGCGAAATGGGCTGCCCTGATCACGCGACTTGATGGAGGGTACACCCCGGTCACCGACGCTGAGAAGAGGGAGATCGTCAAAGCTCTTATGGGCGGATTCCTAGGAATCAGTAAGTGGACCTTTAGACGGTAATTGGCCTACAGCGGAGAAGACTGATCGTGCATTCTAGAGACTCGCGGTCACTTCTACCAATGCCCGAACGGTCACGCATATGTCATCACCGAGGTATGTGCGCTATTCGGGTCGAATCTTTTTGCGTAGTTTTAACGTTGAGAATGAACCGCAGTGTGGAGGCGCGATGGAGGAGTCTCGTTGTCCGGAATGCAACAGCGTCATCGGCGGAAGTTCGCATGCCCTCAACTCTTCGAACACCCGGGCTATGGATCTCGAAAACATCGGCAGAGAAGAAGGAATGGCCGCGAGTCCGTTTGCGTGGGGTCAGGGTGCTTAGCTGTCGGGAGCGCTCTTGAACGTAGTTATCGGAATATTGGAATTGTCTCTTCTCTCATTATCATCGCTGAATATGGATACGAAATGCATACGATGCCTTACCAAGTCGGGAAGACGAATCGTTTGTTGATCGTTTGGTACACCATCGTCCGAGCTGTTTGTCACCAGAGTTTCCCGCGGTTTTTCGCAGCAAGTGTTCTACATCGTACCTTCCCAGTTACTTGCCGACCTCGCTGCTGATCGATCCCGGCCTCAACACATTTCGACAATTCTCAATGGTACTTCTTCAGTCTCAAGGAGTATCATCGGAGGCCCGCTCCTACGGTCGAACCGAGTTCCCAATATGGAATCCCTGCTGCAAAAAGCTGAGGGATTGGTTCCGCAACGCGTCGATCGGAGAGAAAACGGGTGTGAAGCCGGGCATGAGATCTAGATCCAGCGTCGTGAGTGAAGCAAGCCCACTCGAAAGTCCTCCGTTCACGAGAGAGGCTTTCTAAATGTAAAGTACAAGGATAGCTACGAGAATCTAAATGCATAAGGCGGAGCAAACTGTTGAAAGAGAGCCGTCCTCGGCCTAGCGTTAGCTCACACCTAGAAACGAAGCACTGTAAATATGCACGGTCATGATCTGCACCCTCATTAACAAGTGACATCTCCGCGCCTGCGATCTAAACCGAACTCTGGGTTGCTGAGGAAAAGCGGAGATGATGCCCGCACTCAACCGCGGGAGGAATTTGACCCCTGAATCGGACTGAGCGCTTCAACAGAAGCGCTGGTAAAGAATCATCCGATCTTTGACTAGGTCCCACGGATGCTCAATACATACATACATACATACATCAACAGACAGTCGGTGCTACTAGACCTTTTCCATCTCCTCAAAGGCCCGTCTCCAGTTGCTCCGGTCTTTCGATAAGCATACCCGTACGCTCATGGATAATTGCCTCATGTGCAGGACCAGGACACGTTGCATTAATGTTCGACTCGGAACATATAAGCAAGCAAGCCTCTTGCCGAAAACGGGAAACAATGGCCCTCCCGAACTTCTTATCGCCGGTGTGGGGTTGCAAGAACACCTATATCAGCACTTCGAATGCAATCCTCGTTGTAGACTCGCAGTTGACGTGAGGGTGTGGACGACCCATACGAGATGGGGCCCCGAGTATTCGTAGTACTCTTGGGACCGAGGGTAGCAGTTGAGGGGTGGGGTTCTCGATTTGGAATAAAATGGACCTTCCGAAGTAAACTTCGACGGAACGCAAGGAGTCATTAAGCCTCGTTGTCGTACACATGTGGTCCTGAAATACCAGTGTCACTCGCCACGAAACCACTTTTCCCTCATCTTCAAGATGCCTCCAAAGAACCAGCGCACCTGCGAGCATTTCCGAAAAGGCCGGTGCACATATGGACAAAAATGCAAGTTCTCTCACACTCACGCATCCGGTGGCACGTCCTCTTCAAGTGGCCGCCGAAGCAAACCAGGTGTTTCAAACAATCAAGCCAGCACGTCTACTCGCGCTCTGCCAAAAGGGGTCTGCCGATCATTTTGGGAGAACGGGAGATGCGATCGAGGATATGAATGCAAGTACCGACACGACCGCGAACCGGCGTCAGCGGCGCTTTCTTTCGCCCCCCGGACCGTTACTGCATCCACTTCGATGGCCTCATTAGAAGAGGGCCTAATTGAAAGATACGTGGACGCCTTCTCAGACGGTTTCTCAGCTTTTACCCTCAACCCGAACCACGTTCATAATCAAATCAAACCATTCATCCAAGCCAACTCGCGGTTTAAGACAACGCACGATATGTACCAATTTGCTGCTACGCTTGGAAGTGCTAACATGTACAACAGCACCTGGGTACGTGGGTTCATTACCCAGAACGTCCAAAGCTAATCCCACAAATTTCGTAGGACATAGCGGACGGACAGGTAAGCCATTCACCCGTCGTCCACCTTCTTGAAGCTGAAGAAGTTGTTTAGGAATTCTTCTGCGTAATTGCAGACGTACGTCACATATTTTAGATTCATACGAGGATCTACTTATGTATCGAGGTTTTCGAATAGCCCGACGGCCAGGCGATTCAGCGTATCCGAGACATTCTTCTTCATCGATCCGTCTCCACTCAGGATGCCAAGTCTGCCGAGCTTTCCTTTCAGAAAGCCTATTTACCGGTGCTTGGAGTAAGTAGTGAAGCCGATGTCCCTTTTGGGTGGTTAGAAGTACATTGCGCAAAAATGTTAAGTAAGTTCGACTCGAGCCTTGAGCAACACGCTTCTAAAATCTCTTCCTCAGTGCATTGTACGGACTACTAGATCAGAATTTCGAAAACGTCGACCGCGTTTTGCAAGGCTGCATCGACACTTGCATGGCCCGGAAATCCTTCAGCGATGCCGCCGTGGCTATCTCGGGCCTTCATATTTTCCGCGTCGTTAGCAAGTGCCTCTACGAGTACGCGTGTCGATTCTGCAAAAGCAGAACGTTGCAGTTTTCTGACCATGTACCTCCCAGGTATGCGACCCGTTTTAAGAACGCCGTAGCTCAACACCCTCGCTTCGCTGCTTTGGTCACCAAGCTCGTGGAATGGAGTAATTCTTGGGCTATCGCAGTTTGCGCATCCCCACCTTCCTTCAAGGACCCTATTGCTAGCTGGTCACGGTCGGGAAAGGCATTTGCAGTGGATCGCATGAAAAAGTCCATCGACACGCTGTTCGAAGTCGTCGAGAGTGCCGAAGGTTCGACCCTGCGTCGCTCCGACTTGGGTCGCGGTATAGGGCCCCGAGAATCCAGGAGCCAAGCTCTTTTGGATGGACTTCAGATGACCTACGATGGGCCTGGCGTGCATCACGAAGGCGGGAAGCCGCGTCACGACAACGATAAAGCAGACGTCTCTAAAATCGAAGTCGTTCCAACCCATGCCGAGCTCACTTGCGCTGTTGGACCTTACCTTCCAGCAAACTTACCGGGCGCCCGTCATCACCTGCCAGGCTCCAGCATGGATAGATTGGTTGATATTCAATTTCGTTTGTTGCGCGAGGAGTTGATGTCAGTGGTCCTTACCCAATTCTGCTACTCATCACTGACATTTTTGCGCAGTGCCCCTATTCGCAGTTCACTCTTGAACGTGCTACATGACTTGGAGCAACCGTCCAAGACCAAAACTCAGCTCGATGTTATCTTTGCCAAGTATGGAGGCCTTTATAAGGCCAATCAATCCGGGTGGGACTCCGTGATGTTCAGCATCTACACCGGCGTCAACTTCAAAAACATCGAGTGCGACGGCAAACGAGGACTCGCAGTGAACATAACTTTTGACACTCCCCAGGGACGCGCTAGTGATCCTTCCCCTGTCAAGCGCGCCATGTACTGGGAAAGCGTCGGGAAAAGACGGCTCATGCAGGGTGGCCTTCTCGGGTTACTTTGGATTCCCCCCAGTTCGAGCACTCAAGGTGTTCGGTTCTATCTCGGCACAGTTACAAGCCATCTCGACGACCTCCGTCGCTCGGCGAAACAGTCGCCGAAGACGCTTGCTCTCAAAGTCTCGTTCTTCGACCCAGAAGTTGATATCAGGATTCTGAGCGCCCTCCAGGAACGGCTTCCTCAGTCGGACGAAGAGACGAAATTACTAATTGAAGCGCCAATCATGTTCGAATCGATCCGCCCTTTCCTCGAAACATTGAAGTCGCGACCGCCAACCTCCATTCCATTCTCCCGGTACATTGCCCACCCCGATAGTGGCGACTTGTCATCCGTGACTATAAACCCTCCGGCCTACGTAACCCCTCAGTTCGCGTTCAATCTTGACTCTCTTTTCGACTGCAACCCTCCGGTCAAGTTATCCCTCCGACCCTATGACGAGTTATCTGTCCAAAAGGCACGGGAGGCTCTGAAAGGCAGGAGCCGACTGGACCCAAGCCAAGCTGATGCTATGATCAATGCCCTCACTTCGGAGGTGTCGCTGATACAGGGGTAAGAAGATCCACTTTGCCGTCTAGATAGAAAAACTGATCGGAGCACCCATAGCCCACCGGGAACTGGCAAGGTATTTAAATTGATAAAACCCCCCACCTCGCCGGTCTGACCGCACATGTGATTGCAGAGTTTTACGGGAGTCGAACTCCTGCGGGTCCTCATTTCGAACCGCATAAGACCTATTCTACTGATCGCCTTCACAAACCACGCCCTCGATAACATAATCACTCACGTCTTGGATAAAGGTTTGACCAAGGAGATCATTCGGCTAGGCTCGAGATCAAGCGATGAGACCGTTGCCGAATATACTCTGGAAACGATTATGCGGACGAAGCCACGAACCCAAGCCGATAAGTCAGCGGGGAGGGCGTATTTTAAAATGAAGACTATCCAAGAGGAGATGTCTTCTCTCATGCGCAAGGTTGTTTCTCCGTGGACGAAGGAGCAGGACCTCCGGACCCACCTTCAGCGGACCTCACCCAAGCACCACACGTCTCTCTTCACACCACCCCCGTGGATAAAAAAACTTTACGAAGACTCAAAGGACTGGCAAACGTCGACCAAAAAGGGGTCTCGACCTCGTACGAAGGTTGATTTCTGGAGATCAGGAGAGGATATCGCTTTTCTCAGACCGCCACCTGCTAACACCTCAGCAAATGACTCGAAGGGAAACAGAGATCCAAAGAGCTCGGACAAGAAATCCATGCAACGATACAAAGTCCTGGATGAACCCGATGACGCTGTCACCCCGGATGATGACAAGTCGGAGTTGCAAGAGTGGCTAACTGGCATGACGGACTACTTTGCAAAATTTAAGCTTAATGGTATCCCTCAAATCCCAGGAAGCAATAGACCTTTGGACCAGCTTCTCAAGAGTTACGATGTCTGGTCTATGTCTATCGCCGAAAGGCAGAAGCTCTACACCTCTTGGACCAATCGGATCCGGGAGCTCGCTAGGGACCCTCAAAAAGCCGAATTCAAGCGACTAAAAACTCGTCACGCAGAAGCACGAAATACGTGGTCCGACATTATAGATCAGGCACGCACTCTACTCACCGCGACGGGTTCAGCGGTGCTTATACCATTAGTCTATTGCAGGGCAAACAAGACCTTTTGTCAAAAGCGGATCTCATCGGCTGCACAACCAACGGTACGTCACTTGGGATTAAATATCGATATTTTTGAACAACTAACGAACATCTATCAGGCGCTGCTAAATTAACCACCTTGCTACAAAGCGTCGCGCCAAAGGTTCTCCTCGTCGAAGAAGCCGGTCAAGTCCTTGAGGCCCACATCATCGCGAGTGAGCATTAAATAATTGGAATCGAGAGGCAGCAACATTAATAAATTAACCAAAAGGCTTGGTTCCGTCCATCGAGCATCTTATCCTGATCGGAGATCCCCTCCAGCTACGCCCTACGATTGAGAACTACCGTAAGCTCGCTCAGGCCTTGCAGCTTCTCGCAGGCACGTACAGACGTCCTTTTCCTTGATGTTTCTTCTCAGAGCTCTCGATGGATAATACGCGTACGGGAAAGGTCTTCCGCTTTGACCAAAGCCTCATGGAGAGACTCTCGACGATGGGCCTACACATGTCACAACTCGACGTTCAACGCCGAATGCGCCCTCAAATCGCAGACTTAGTCAGGTGAGCTAGTAAATCAGATAACTCGCAACGACGGGTGTGGTCGTTTTAACTCCAAGTACAGGCACACTCTCTATCCCGCGCTCAAAGATCACACTTCAGTCCAAGCTCCACCCTCAATTCGAGGAATGGCGAAGGATGTATTCTTTCTGGACCACCGGCACGGAGAGGAAAGTGGCGGGGATGACTCTGCCTCGAAGACCAATACCTACGAGGTCAAGTCGCGCACCATGAATCAGTTGCCCCTTTACTAATCCCCTAGAACAGGCCAAAATGATCAAGGATCTGGTACTATATTTCCTAAAGTATCCCACAAAACTTTCTCTCCCTTCACCCACTACTCACCTTGACTGTTTCTACTAGACAAGGAAAATACACCAAAACTAGCGACATTGTGGTTCTCTGCGCGTACCTAGGCCAACTCGCCAAAGTTCGGAAGCTCCTCTCAAGCGAAGTTGCAACAGTCATCGATGAGAGGGACGCGGTCCAACTGATAAATCACGAAGAAAACGAAGATGCAGCGGAACTCCTAGCAGACCCCACCGAAAAGGTCCAGGTCGCGAAACGAGTGTACGCATACGTTGCCACATTCTATTGAGAAAAGTTGGACCTACCCGACTGAATCGTCTCTCGCAGTCTTCTCCGTACGGTTGACAACTTCCAAGGTCGGTCCCGTGGCCTCAGTTTTTTAGGTGTGGGTGAGAACATCTTGGTTGGGCAGGGGAAGAAGGAACCATCGTAATTCTGTCCCTCGTACGAAACTCGGGCGAAAACCCTACGGATAGGAGGAAGATTGGTTTTCTTAAGGTGGGCTCCAACTATTTGAGCTGCAACAGTCTCTCTGATGCAATGTTCTTCGACTCAAGTCTATGAATCGGGCCAATGTTGCGTTGTCGCGTGCGCGCGAAGGCTTATATATCCTAGGCAACGCAGATGACCTTCTTGCTTCTGGCAGTGCGATGTGGACTGGAGTCATTGATCGGCTGCGCCAAAATGAGCAAATTGGATCTGCCTTTCCACTATCCTGCAGCCGACACCCTGGTACCTTCATCGCGGCATCGAAGCCAGGGCAGATTCCTATGCACGCTCCGGAGGGTAAGTCGCTAATGTGTGATTATGAATTCTCTCGTGTTGAACTCGGCTGTTTCGCAGGAGGCTGTCTTGAAGATTGTAACTCTCGCTTGCAGTGCGGGCATCATTGTCCGCTTAAGTGTCATCCAGATGACGCGCAGCATCGTGCTGTTCGCTGCCCTCTCCCCTGCGTCAAGTTTTGCTCACGAGGACACCCGTGCAGCAAACGTTGCTCAGCGCCGTGTGGATTGTGTGACCATCCTATCAATTTTCCATTCCCGTGTGGTCATGTGGTCCCAATCCGATGGTACGTTCGCTCGAGATGGCGTTCACTTATCGATTCTAAAACATTCAACTTGGCAGCCATCAGATGGATAACCTCGAGAACCTTCGTTGCCCTCTCCCTGTACAGAAGTTCCTCCCACGATGTGGGCATTCGCGGATTATCGCCTGCTCGGATGACACCAGCGAAGCTATCTGCAACGTGTCTTGTGGCGCAGTCATGGCTTGCTGTGGCCGGATTTGCCAAGAGCCGTGTGGAAACTGTCAGGCGTCGGCCAAAAAGAACTCGAGTTTGGGGGGCTTGAAGCATACCGACCACCTCTGCGAGAAACTGCTCTACTGCGGTCATACTTGCTCCGAAGCGTGTACTACAGCTCACGACTGTGCAGACTTCCCTTGCCAAGATCGGTGTCGCCAAAAATGCCAGCACCAAGCGTGCAGCCTCCCGTGTACAGAGCCCTGTGCGCCATGTATGAAGCCCTGTGAGTGGATATGCGATCACCAAGGACAGTGCCCTGTGGTTTGTGGAGCGGTAAGTCCTTAGCTGGATGTACAAAAGCAAAACTCTGAAGAATTCAATCTTTATGCACAGCCCTGTGCTCGACTTCCATGCGATCGGCGTTGCGAAAAGGACTTGGATTGCGGCCATCGCTGTCCGTCAGGTGAGTTTTTATGAATTCAAAGTTTCTGGAACTTCCAGCTTATCGCCCGCTATATAGTGTGTGGAGAGCCTTGTGAAGTACAAGTATGCCCGCGCTGCGCTGATGAGATGGCACAGAATCAGGTAGTCGACACGATTGAGGGGAAACAGCTTGGCGAAATCGATCCTCACGGAGAAGAACTCGATGACCTCATCATAACTCTGGCTTGCGGTACGTTTTCACGGTAGAGACGCTGGACGGCATATGCGAATTGGAGGATTTCTACACGCGAGACGATGAAGACGCCTGGGCGTCAATTGCCCCTCCGCCACAGGGCTTGAGACAATCTCCAACATGCCCTCATTGTCAAGAACCGATCAAGAGCCCCCGATATGGTAGGGTTTACAAGCGGGCAGATCTCGACATGTCCGAACAGGTACGATCATACTCGGCTCTGACGAGATCCTGCGGCTAATCATTCTACTTCAGAACGTCGCGACCGGCTGTCAGCGTGCCTTACGCCTTATCCAAGAAGGACTCGCTGCTTTTGATGGTGCCAAGTTCTCTAAGGATCTCGAAGAGGCTTTGGAAGGGATTCCTTCGGACGAACTGCCTGTTGGAGAGACAGAAGAGGAGCTAAATATCCGAGAAAAGAAGGCAATTCGGTCTAACGAACCGCTTCCCGTTCCGTCCAAGAGGTTTGGCAAGAAATCACCTCATTTACGCTCCATCCCTCAGTCGATCAAAGAGGCTTGGGTCAAAGCAACGCGCCGCCTCATCGCCTATTACGAAGATGCTTCCAAAGTTGCCGCAACAACCTCATCTCACGTCCGAGCGTACGAAGCCGCCGTTGCCACCCTCTGCCGGCAGTACTCGGACGAGCTAAGGCATTCGAATGGTCTGCAAGGAACCGTCACCCGCGAAGACATGGCACTCGGTCTGGCCAGAAAGCACTGTGGCCTTCCGGCTCCGAAGGCTGATGTTCGGTTCCGAGTGGAGGCCTGCTGGTTGACCTTCAACGTTCGGTTCCACATGGTCACCTTGGCACAGAAGGTAGCGGAGATTCTGGTTAAAGCAAAGGTCGGGGAGAAGGTCCGGGTATATTGGGCGGATATGATCGAGGACATCATCTACTCAGTCGAGCGTGACGCCTCGATGGCAATTGAGGTGGCCCGGAAGTCTCAATCGAATCGCCAAATAGTTCGAACCGCTCTCTTCCTAATGGAAGCGCAGTATCAAGCCTTCAGTCATCGCGTGGACCGAGATCTCTATTCTGGCCGACTCGATAATCTCAAGACCGAGGCGCGAGAGGGATGCGCCAAGGCAAAGGTAGCCATGGAACAATACAGTCGGCTCTTCCGCGAAGCGATGGACTTGAGGTTGTCCGATCAGCATTGGCTAAAGGATAACTATGGTGCCCCTGCAGAAGCGATCGTGGCGAAATGGGCAGCACTAATCACGCGACTTGACGGGGTGTACATGCCTGTCACTGATGCCGAGAAGAGGGAGATCGGAAAGGCTCTTACTGGTGCGTTCCTAGGAATCGGTAAGCAGACCTTCATCAATATTTGTTCTTCGACGGAGAAGACTGATCATCCATCTTAGATGCTCGCGGTCAGTTCTCCCAATGCCCGAATGGTCACGCATATGTCATTACTGAGGTATGTGCGATATTCGCCTCGAATCCTTTTGCCCGGTTTAACGTCGAGGATGAACCCCAGTGTGGAGGCGCGATGGAGGAGTCTCGTTGTCCGGAATGCAACAGCGTCATCGGTGGAAGCTCGCATACCCTCAAATTTTAGAACACACGGGCTGTGGACCTTGAAAACATTGGCAGAGAAGAAGGAATGGCGTAGAGTCCTGTTGCGTGGGGTCAGGGTGCTTGGCTGTCTGGAGTGCTTTTGAACGTAGTTGTCAAATCATTGGAATACCATACTTCATCAATCGATGTCTTGCTGAGCTTGGGGGTGGGGGGAAGCTTGCTAGGGTGGCGAACCACAGGTTCGAGGAGCACTGACGTCATCGACGCGGTCCTACCTTCTCCCGCACCGCCAATCCTTTCCACCACCTCTGCCCGCCCAAGACCACTACGATAACATGACAACCATCGTATCCATTGACGGCTGCTCTGTAGCACAAGTGTTGGATTCCGGCGTCATGCCCCTCGCGTCGGGAACACTGGACTTGATGCAAGATCCCGAGACTTACGTCCTTACCGTCAAGCTCCAAGAGCTTGCTTTC